>JARYHS010005721.1:0-26498 GCA_031002005.1 Vandiemenella viatica
TTCACAGTTCTGGCTACGAACGGCCTGTTCAGAGCAAATTATCTGACAGGCCAAACATACCCACTCTAGTTATTTTACGATTATAACATATAAAATTCACACGTATCTATCCGATTTGTCTGTTCACCATCGTATAACATTTAGAGTGGTTAATCTGACTGTCGAAACTTGCTGCAACAGAGCGAGTCTCACTAATTTTACATCTACATACACACTCTGCAGTTCACTATGTTGTGATCCTAGTAGTAATATAAAATATTGTAATTTATATTTATTTTCGCGTAAGCAAGGCATAGAGTTATTTTAAAATTTTTAGTATTTTTTTGAAGGCGGTTTTTTTGAAAACATGATTTTATTATTATTAAATCAATACTGTCATGATGCTCAGAAATGTTTTGGTATTTATATTGAACATCAGAGTAACGAATAGTATTGGGACCATGCTATTCGTTATTCTAATGAATGATTACTATCAGAAGTCAGGTTGTTTGCAGATGAAATAATACTATATAGTAATATCAAAACGGTAGAGGATTGTGAAGAGTTGCAGGATGAACTGGACAGGCTATGTAGCTGGATAGGTCAGCATGGGATGAAAATAAATGGAAATAAGAGCCTGCTTTTTAGGAATATAGATGAAAAAGTAAAGGTTGATAATAATTGCATGGTGGATAAAGAAATGCTTTAAGTATCTTGATATAAGTTTGAAAAGATTAGAAGTGGAAAGATGCCGACGATTTCTGGTCTGGGAAATATAGTATAGTTAACACAAAATCTGCCAGAGGAGTTGCTGGTGTAGAATTTATAATGAAATAGATAGTTGGGAAACGGGTGAGTTATTACAGTTAGTTTAGTGACAGAATTATTTTATGAGGAAAAAATAATGCCTGCTCCAACTACGTTAGCAAAAGTGTATTTGACAACGTCCCGCAAAGATTATGAAGAAAATAAACGATGAAACTGAAGAATTAATCAAATGTCTGAGTTTGAAAGATGATCCAATAATCGTGGGTGATTGGAGTGCGGTAGTGGGAGAAGGAAAAGAGGGGAAAATTGAAAGGAGGTTTCGACTAGGAGAAAGAAATTTGCGGGGAAGCAGGTTGCTGGAATTTTGTTAAAAATATAAACACACTATTTAAGAATCATGGAAGTAGGATATACACCTAGAAACGTCCAAGAGAAACAGGTAGATATCATCTAGATTATATTGTGGCCAAACAGAGATTCAGAAATCATGTTCTAGGTTGCAAAGGATACCCACGAGCTGAAATAGTCACTAACTACAATCTAATAGTTATGAAATACAGGCTGAAATTCAAGATGATAAAGAAGCCACGCATGCAGAACAGGCAGAAGTGAACAAATTGAAACAATCTAACACGGGAGTGAAATTTTCAGAGTTGGTGGACCTGGTTCTCAGAAATAACTCTGAAAAATATCCAACTTAGGACGAATGGAATGCTTTGAAGAGAGAAATAATCGAAGCTGGTAAAGAAACATTAGACTTTAGGAAACAAGCCGCCCGAAAATCTTGGCTCACAGAAGAATTATTGGAATTGATGGATCAGAGGAGAAGGTACAAAAATACTCAGGATGAAGCAGGAAGAGAGCAATACAGGCATTCAAGAAACCTAACAGACAGGAAATGCAAGAAAGCAAAAGAAAACTGTCTGCCAGAAAAATGCGAAGGAGCTGAAAAGGAAATGGTCGTAGGTTAAGTTGATGTGGCCTACAGAAAGATAAAAAAGAATATTTGAGAAATGAAGAAAAGTTGAATAAACATAGAACTGCTGGTGCGAATCCTATTTTAAGTTCAGAAGACAGAGTTAACCGATGGAAGGAATACATAAGATATCCTGTTTTAAGGACGGAATTTGATACTGTTTTGAAAGATTTGAAATCAAATTTTCTAAATGATCGGTCGCAGTATGTTGTCGTTGGAGGAGAAAGTTCTTCTAATCTAGATGTTACATCGGGTGTACCTCAAGGAAGTGTAATAGGACCACTTCTTTCTTAATTTTTATAAACGATCTCGGAGACAAAGTGAAAAGCATTTTTAGATTGTTTGCTGATGATGTGGTTATTTATAGGGAAGTAAGGAATTTGGCCGATTGCTTAGAAATTCAGCGTGATCTGGATGTTATTTTGGCATGGTCCGCAGAGTGACAACTTACTCTAAATTGTAAAAAGTGCAAGACAATGAGCATAACTGACAAAAATAATCAAATTGTTCGAAAATACGAGTTAAACAATTCAGTTATTGATATGGTCGATTCTATGAAATATTTGGGAGTAACAGTACAAAGGAACATGAAATGGGACATACACATTTATTCGTAAGTAGGTAAAGCTAATTCTAGCCTGCGATTCATAGGTCGAATCTTGAAAAATTGCAATGAACAAACAAAGGAGATAGAGTACAAATCTCTTGTGCGTAAACATTTGGACTTTTGTTGTGCCCTTTGGGATCCGTTTCGTAAGTGGTTGATCTAAAGAGAAGAGAAAGTACAGAGAAGAGCCGCTCGATTCGTGACCGCTTGCTACAGTCCTTATGAAAGCGTCACAGAACTGATAAGTAGACTAGGCTGGAAGTCTCTGGTAGATATACGACGCACGTTTCGTTTTAACTTAAACATGTATACTCCCACTTTCACTTACGAGTGTAGTGAAATACTTCTTCCGCCAACATATTTGAGCCAGAATGACAGGAAAGATAAGGTGCCGGACTGATTCTTATATGAATTCTTTTTTCCCTCGTACCATTAGGGATTGGAATGCACAACAAAGAGATTAGCTTTGGTGCTGAGCACCCTCTGCCACCCACAATTTTGTGAATTCCCGAGTATATATGTAGATGTAGATGTAGAAATAAAGCAGTTGGAACTGATGAGATTCCTGCACAACTTCTGGAATCCTTAGGAGAAGAAGGAATTCAAGAATTAATCAAACTGATGTCAAAGAGTTATGTAATATAATATTTGTTACCTGATTTTAATAAACGTATCATCATCACACTTCGCAAGGTAACACAAGCCCACAAATATGAGAATTACCTCAATCTGACGTCACTTGCTTCAATGTTACTAACCAGGATAATATACGGAAGAACAGAAATAATAGTGGAAGAGATAGTAGGTGAAGATCGATTAAGTTAAGGAAAATTCACAACGCAAGGGAAGCGATTCTAGCTTTAAGATTATTAGCTGAAGGGCAAATCGAAAAAAAAAAAAAAAATACATTTTTTTTTTTTTTTTTTTAAATCGCATTTACTATCATTGTTCGGGGTTTGTGCTGCGTTTTAGTTTTTGCTGTTATTGCCTATGTTTCGCCTCCAACCTGACGCCTGCGTCAGGCCTTCTCTTTATCGATAAACCAGCAGGAATTTTTTTAAAGAATAACGCCTGCGAAAATGTTAAATTTTATATAATTTGGCGTTTGTTGATTTAGAATAAGCTTTTGTTAATGTTAGGTGGGACAATATGTAGAAAATGGTAAAGAGGTCAGGTATAAGCTCTTTGGACAACCATAAAGAGACTCCACTCGTCCGCGTGACGTCACAGTTGGATGGCGGGAAATTCTAATGGACCAATGGCGGCCAAGGTCGTATGACGTCACACGTTAGTTCCTCAACCGGCCGCTGGGAGGGCAGCATCTCCCAAGGGCTTAATTTCTTTGGGCGCAGATATTCCACTCCCCTAGGAGAGTGAAAGCTAGCGGGGGAAAACCCAACCCTAAGGCGTATTTGAACAGGTGTCGACATGTACGTACTTGCTCGGCCGCCGAGACCCTGTTGCGACATGTGCGATAACTTGCATAACTGTCGCTAGAGGTCAGCACACGGTAGAAGACATTTGTCGCTAGATGGAGCGGGTGTAGCAATATGCGTGAAATATTTCGATGTTTGCGAAGCCACTCGCGTGTTTGACCGGGAGTCCGACAGGTTACGAAATGGCTCCAAGGGAAGCACATTATTCATTCGCCATTATGAAAGCATAGCTGGGTGGCGGACAAAGAAAGTAGGGCGTCCAACACAGCGTTCGTATGATTGCAGAATTTTGTGCAGAGTCTCAGGCTTGCAGCGAATTTCGTATGCATTTGTTCAGGTGTCCTGCTGTCGGTAAGGACGTAAATCATTGCAATTTTAATAAAAAAAAAGTCCACATCAACGGATATTACGTGAACAGACATCGGTAGCGTTGGGGCTAGGTTGCCGGTTCGAGTCCGGCCGCGGTGTTTTTATTGAAAAAGCCGTTCCAACTCGTCAATTTCAAAACGAAAATCAAAATTTTAGTTTCCATACCTAGAGTGTATGGCACCAGCCTGCCTTGAATAAAAAAATAAGTCTAAAAGCATAAATGTTTCCTTTTAACGGGAAAAAAAGCGTCATAAACTCCAGATATAAATTCTATGTGTACCTGTTTTCATGAAATTATTTAGCGTTCTTGCCTCGCATTCGGGAGGACGGAGGTTCCGGGCATCCATGGTTTCCACAAATCACTCCAAGTGAATGCCGGGGATGCTACATTCAAAAGGCCATGACCGAATTCATTCCCATTCCTTTCCCGTCTCTAAAGACCACGTTGTTAGAGAGACGTTAAAAAAAAATGGACCCATTGGTTTAAGTAGACAATTGACGATTAGTTCATCCATTAATCGAGTATGATGGTCACGAATCCACTTCCTCTCAGATGTATACTGTTTGATACAGATGTCAAGCTAGCTAAAGAAGTGGGTGATAAATTTTTCCTTTTAACATTCGATATGAAAAAAAAAAAAGTCATAAACTCCAGATATAAAACTGAGGAAGAATTCTATGTGTACCTGATTTCATGAAATTATTTAGCGTTCTTGCCTCGCATTCGGGGAATCCCCCTTCCGGGCATCCAGATTTGGGTTTTCCATGGTTTCCCCCAGGTGAATGCCGGGATGCTACCTTCAAAAGGCCATGACCGAATTCATTCCCATTCCCGTCTCTAAAGACCACATTGTTAGAGATACATTAAAAAAAAAATTCGACTGCCGAGGTGCAAATTATCCTGGTTTCCGAAAGATGGCGTGGCACACATCATTTCACCAAGCTTTTACGAGAAATATTTCAGGTATTCCTGCCTGCTGTCTGTCTGCTATTATCGGTATATCAATGTGACAAGTATTTCGAAACTATGGAGTTATTCTCGGCGTTCCGTTTGCCCAGGTTGCGAAACTCTGTACACAGTAAGGTGCAAATATTTCAGCACAGTAAAATATTTTCTTCGGTTTTGTGTCGTGAAATATACTTGCGTTTGATTAAGCGTGAACCATTACTATTTTTTACTAAAAACAAAAGAAGTCCACATTAGCGTATATTACCTACAAAACATTTCTGTTCCCATGTCTCCTTGTTATTACAGAGCAAAGCACATACTATTAATCAGTCACATTGCTATACAGTACAGCAATATTTCATATATGTTATTCCCCCCCAAACTTAGTGGCCAAGAATTAAAGAATATTTCACACATCTCCAATGACACCTGATAAAGTGAAGTTACAGTGAGTTTATTCCTTGGCAGCCTTTTCAGTCCCTGGCTTTACCCTATAATGTCTGATCATAGTCCTCTATCCCCCCCTTTTTTTTCTATATAGTGTTCCTAATTAAAAATTCATTCATATACCGAAAACATACTTTTGCACATCATATCGGATTCGTTATGAACCAATTTAATAGCTAACAGTATTAATGATAGCTCACGAATTTTGGCTAGATACATTTTCATAGAAGATCCCCACACATCGACAAGTATCCAAAACGTCACCATAGGTTCTATTACGCCTAAGATAGTGCTCACACCTGAACTGTCGTAAATTGTTAGGTCAAAGTGGGTGTTTAGATATTTTATCCACTCAGGCCTCATCACCTAAAGTCTAGTGTGAGATTGTGGTCATGGTCAACTTAGACTCCATACACCACTCAGAATTATTCCACCAATATCCATTCTAACAGCATTATACGCCACCTACAGCCCCTCAACACTCTTCCTATCTTCCAATGACATCCATACTACACCACACAAGCAATGGTCTGACTGTGGATTTGTACCCAAGTCCTTCGCTTCTCTGGTACATCACCCCTCTCTGTTAAATGATTTTTATGTAGTGAGAATCAAAATTCACCAGTACAGCACATTATTTCTCTAATCTCTGCTGTCACTGGTATAAAAAAAATATTTCATCACACTCGTAATTTTTGCCAACAAGCTCAAACCTATATTGTCTGTCTATCCAGACCAATCTATGTATCAATTCTGTAATGTTTTCGTAAGCAATCACAAATTGAGTGCCCTTAGCAATCCCTTGTGACACATCAGTGATTGACTAGAAACAGAGAGATATACGCTGTGCCATGTACTTACCCACCTTTAACTGTATTTTACAGCACAGCAAGTATGTTGCAGGAACGAAACATCGTTTTTTAATCTTACTAATTTCACCCCTGCCCTTTGTGATAAAAATCGAGTCAGTGTAAGGCAGTGCTAAGCACAGAACTTGCGCCGAAGATAGCACCCACGCTTGAACTGTCGTAAATTGTTAGGTCAAAGTGGGTGTTTGGATATTTTATCCACTCAGGCCTCATCATCTAAAGTCTAATGACAGATTGTGGTCATGGCCAACTTAGGCTCCATACACCACTCAGAATTTTCTGCCAATATCCATTCTAACAGCATTATACACCACATACAGCCCCTGACACTCTTCCAATCTCCCAATGACATCCAGTCCAGTTCCTTTATTAAGGCACTTGTTGAATATTTTCCACTAATAAATCTAGCTGCTATATTTTGCACCTTGCATTTGATGTACAAAAAATGTAGTCTCCATACTACACTTATATATACAAGAAATGGTCTGACTGTGGGTTTGTACACAAGTCCTTCGCTTCTCTGGTACATCCCCTCATCACCCTCTCTGTTAAATGATTTTTATGTAGTGAAAAACGTGAGAAACACAATTCGTATGGCAACACAAATGGCAGTAAACTGTAAAGAGTACAGTGAAATGGGAGATTGCCTAAGCCCTGAAACAATGGTTAGAAGCACACGTTGATGGTGAGCATAATTCTATAACCATATATTTTAGACTCAAATTAACAGAGGAAGTAGACACACGCACACACTTGTACATGCATACAGCGACAGAACTAACAGCAAGCATCATGGAAACGATGAAGTGTGGCAGAATTGTCGTTACCACTGATTAACTGGGCAGAACTATCGTTAAAAAAATCATCAGACAGACGAGTTTAAGTCAGGTATCACAATACTTACACTTACACGCACAAAGAGAGACGCAGATATACATGTACAAGTCTACACAACTACCGGTACCAATCATGGAAACAAAAAAGTGGTGTAGTAATTTCTTGCCCCATGACTGGCTGAAAAACAGAACTCTCCTTACATATCATCTGCCTGGCGAGATAGAGGGTGTGCAAAAAATTGCATGTTTTCACCATACACCTAAGTATTTACATCATAAATAGTGTTCATCACACACAATTGATTACATTTACCATCAATACGTTTCTCCCACACTGCAACCCTATCTGCCATTCATTAAGAGTGCCCCAGGTACCATGAGTTACAATAGACATTTGACTATCAGCAGATACCAGAACCCCTCATTTTCATACTAGGTCTCAACCACAAATCCATACGTATCCACGCACAAGCTCAAAGAAACAGGAACAGCAAATCATACATCCAGACAGAAGAGTTTAATTAATGTATCACCATACTTACGCACAAACACTCACATTTCCATGCCTACAGCGAGCTAGACACAACAACCACCCAAATCATGAATACGAAAAAGTGGAGTAGAACCCCCATGGCTCATAACTGACCAAAAAATCATCAGTAACATAATATGTTCCAGGCACCGTACTCTTCACATCAATATCATCTCATTTATTTCACACTACAGACCTCACTACCATCCAGTATCATGTGTGCTAGGTACAAAACTGTTCACATTAGCACCACCACATCTATCCCACACCTAAACCTTTACTGCCATTCAGTAACATTTACCCCAGGTACCACGAGTAGCAGCAGACATCTGGTCATCAGACAGATATCATAACTCCCATATTCATACTAGGTCTCAACCAAAAATCTGTACGACACCTCACACAAGCAAGGTATCACCACATTTACGAAAAAAACACACAGAGTTAGAGACGCATACACACGTTCATTTCCAGGTCTACAGCGGACGCGTACATCGTGTTTTAGTAGGTCGGTATACCGGCGCATATTACCGCCTCGAGCGCAATGAAATTCCGGTCTTCAGTGCGGTCCTAAAAATGCGGTTACCGGTAGTAGGTCCCGGTCGGAAAACTCCGGTAAACCATCGCGGTCCGCGCTTTAGACCGGCGTATTACGGTATTTCTGTCCGCAGTGGGGAAGGGTGGCCACCTCCCGCCGCGCCCGCCTGGGCAGGTTCACCAAAAATTTGTCTTTGTTTCAGCTGCTATTAACAAATGACTTTTGGCCAAACATTGCCAAGAGCTTAGTTCCAGCCACCAGCTTTACTGATGGCACATTAAAAATCAAGTATGTGTGGTGAGCACTGAGATGAATTGTAAAGACATGCTATCATCTGCCTATCATGTAACACCTCAGTGTGGATGTCGTGTGTCGGGACCCTTTCCTGCAATTACTTGTATGTAAGTGGTAACTTATGAAATTAGCTTTGTACATATTACCAACGATACTAAATGGCAGAGAGGTCTGTAGTGTGAGTTAAATGATATGATTTTGATGTGAGGAGTTTGTTACTTGGAACACATGTTAATGATGATTTTTTTTTGTCAGTCTTGAGCCATGGGGGTTCTGTCCCACTTTTTCTTTGCCATGATTGGGCTGGTTGTTGTGTTGAGCTCGCTGTAGGCATGGATATATGTGTCTGTGTGCGTTAGTATGGTGATACCTTCCTTAAACTCATTTATCTGGACGTATGAATTGCTGTTCCTCCCATATGTTTGTGCTTGTGTGGAGACGTATGGGTTTGTGGGTGAGACCTAGTATGAATATGGAGGTTATGATATCTGCCTGATAGACAAGTGTCTATTGTAACTCATGGTACCTGGGTCACATGTTACGAAATGACAGAAAGGGTTGCGGTGTGGGAGAGATGTGGCTGTGATTTCAAACTTCACACATCCTGTAACTCTTTAGTTTTTCCTCCAGTTATGTGTGGTGATGAATGGAACTGTTTGAATGCATTGACATGTTAGTGTGTATGTATGTGTTTATGTGTGTCTTTCTATGATTTTTGGCCAGTCATGGGTGTTCTGTTCCACTTTTTCGTTGGCATGATTGGGCTAGTTGTTGAGTCGAGATCGCTGTAGACCTGGAAATGAACGTGTGTATGCGTCTCTAACTCTGTGTGTTTTTTTCGTAAATGTGGTGATACCTTGCTAGTATGAATATGGGAGTTATGATATCTGTCTGATGACCAGATGTCTGCTGCTACTCGTGGTACCTGGGGTAAATGTTACTGAATGGCAGTAAAGGTTTAGGTGTGGGATAGATGTGGTGGTGCTAATGTGAACAGTTTTGTACCTAGCACACATGATACTGGATGGTAGTGAGGTCTGTAGTGTGAAATAAATGAGATGATATTGATGTGAAGAGTACGGTGCCTGGAACATATTATGTTACTGATGATTTTTTGGTCAGTTATGAGCCATGGGGGTTCTACTCCACTTTTTCGTATTCATGATTTGGGTGGTTGTTGTGTCTAGCTCGCTGTAGGCATGGAAATGTGAGTGTTTGTGCGTAAGTATGGTGATACATTAATTAAACTCTTCTGTCTGGATGTATGATTTGCTGTTCCTGTTTCTTTGAGCTTGTGCGTGGATACGTATGGATTTGTGGTTGAGACCTAGTATGAAAATGAGGGGTTCTGGTATCTGCTGATAGTCAAATGTCTATTGTAACTCATGGTACCTGGGGCACTCTTAATGAATGGCAGATAGGGTTGCAGTGTGGGAGAAACGTATTGATGGTAAATGTAATCAATTGTGTGTGATGAACACTATTTATGATGTAAATACTTAGGTGTATGGTGAAAACATGCAATTTTTTGCACACCCTCTATCTCGCCAGGCAGATGATATGTAAGGAGAGTTCTGTTTTTCAGCCAGTCATGGGGCAAGAAATTACTACACCACTTTTTTGTTTCCATGATTGGTACCGGTAGTTGTGTAGACTTGTACATGTATATCTGCGTCTCTCTTTGTGCGTGTAAGTGTAAGTATTGTGATACCTGACTTAAACTCGTCTGTCTGATGATTTTTTTAACGATAGTTCTGCCCAGTTAATCAGTGGTAACGACAATTCTGCCACACTTCATCGTTTCCATGATGCTTGCTGTTAGTTCTGTCGCTGTATGCATGTACAAGTGTGTGCGTGTGTCTACTTCCTCTGTTAATTTGAGTCTAAAATATATGGTTATAGAATTATGCTCACCATCAACGTGTGCTTCTAACCATTGTTTCAGGGCTTAGGCAATCTCCCATTTCACTGTACTCTTTACAGTTTACTGCCATTTGTGTTGCCATACGAATTGTGTTTCTCACGTTTTTCACTACATAAAAATCATTTAACAGAGAGGGTGATGAGGGGATGTACCAGAGAAGCGAAGGACTTGTGTACAAACCCACAGTCAGACCATTTCTTGTATATATAAGTGTAGTATGGAGACTACATTTTTTGTACATCAAATGCAAGGTGCAAAATATAGCAGCTAGATTTATTAGTGGAAAATATTCAACAAGTGCCTTAATAAAGGAACTGGACTGGATGTCATTGGGAGATTGGAAGAGTGTCAGGGGCTGTATGTGGTGTATAATGCTGTTAGAATGGATATTGGCAGAAAATTCTGAGTGGTGTATGGAGCCTAAGTTGGCCATGACCACAATCTGTCATTAGACTTTAGATGATGAGGCCTGAGTGGATAAAATATCCAAACACCCACTTTGACCTAACAATTTACGACAGTTCAAGCGTGGGTGCTATCTTCGGCGCAAGTTCTGTGCTTAGCACTGCCTTACACTGACTCGATTTTTATCACAAAGGGCAGGGGTGAAATTAGTAAGATTAAAAAACGATGTTTCGTTCCTGCAACATACTTGCTGTGCTGTAAAATACAGTTAAAGGTGGGTAAGTACATGGCACAGCGTATATCTCTCTGTTTCTAGTCAATCACTGATGTGTCACAAGGGATTGCTAAGGGCACTCAATTTGTGATTGCTTACGAAAACATTACAGAATTGATACATAGATTGGTCTGGATAGACAGACAATATAGGTTTGAGCTTGTTGGCAAAAATTACGAGTGTGATGAAATATTTTTTTTATACCAGTGACAGCAGAGATTAGAGAAATAATGTGCTGTACTGGTGAATTTTGATTCTCACTACATAAAAATCATTTAACAGAGAGGGGTGATGTACCAGAGAAGCGAAGGACTTGGGTACAAATCCACAGTCAGACCATTGCTTGTGTGGTGTAGTATGGATGTCATTGGAAGATAGGAAGAGTGTTGAGGGGCTGTAGGTGGCGTATAATGCTGTTAGAATGGATATTGGTGGAATAATTCTGAGTGGTGTATGGAGTCTAAGTTGACCATGACCACAATCTCGCACTAGACTTTAGGTGATGAGGCCTGAGTGGATAAAATATCTAAACACCCACTTTGACCTAACAATTTACGACAGTTCAGGTGTGAGCACTATCTTAGGCGTAATAGAACCTATGGTGACGTTTTGGATACTTGTCGATGTGTGGGGATCTTCTATGAAAATGTATCTAGCCAAAATTCGTGAGCTATCATTAATGCTGTTAGCTATTAAATTGGTTCATAACGAATCCGATATGATGTGCAAAAGTATGTTTTCGGTATATGAATGAATTTTTAATTAGGAACACTATATAGAAAAAAAGGGGGGGGATAGAGGACTATGATCAGACATTATAGGGTAAAGCCAGGGACTGAAAAGGCTGTCAAGGAATAAACTCACTGTAACTTCACTTTATCAGGTGTCATTGGAGATGTGTGAAATATTCTTTAATTCTTGGCCACTAAGTTTGGGGGGAATAACATATATGAAATATTGCTGTACTGTATAGCAATGTGACTGATTAATAGTATGTGCTTTGCTCTGTAATAACAAGGAGACATGGGAACAGAAATGTTTTGTAGGTAATATACGCTAATGTGGACTTCTTTTGTTTTTAGTAAAAAATAGTAATGGTTCACGCTTAATCAAACGCAAGTATATTTCACGACACAAAACCGAAGAAAATATTTTACTGTGCTGAAATATTTGCACCTTACTGTGTACAGAGTTTCGCAACCTGGGCAAACGGAACGCCGAGAATAACTCCATAGTTTCGAAATACTTGTCACATTGATATACCGATAATAGCAGACAGACAGCAGGCAGGAATACCTGAAATATTTCTCGTAAAAGCTTGGTGAAATGATGTGTGCCACGCCATCTTTCGGAAACCAGGATAATTTGCACCTCGGCAGTCGAATTTTTTTTTTAATGTATCTCTAACAATGTGGTCTTTAGAGACGGGAATGGGAATGAATTCGGTCATGGCCTTTTGAAGGTAGCATCCCGGCATTCACCTGGGGGAAACCATGGAAAACCCAAATCTGGATGCCCGGAAGGGGGATTCCCCGAATGCGAGGCAAGAACGCTAAATAATTTCATGAAATCAGGTACACATAGAATTCTTCCTCGGTTTTATATCTGGAGTTTATGACGTTTTTTTTTTTTCATATCGAACGTTAAAAGGAAAAATTTATCACCCACTTCTTTAGCTAGCTTGACATCTGTATCAAACAGTATACATCTGAGAGGAAGTGGATTCGTGACCATCATACTCGATTAATGGATGAACTAATCGTCCATTGTCTACTTAAACCAATGGGTCCATTTTTTTTAACGTCTCTCTAACAACGTGGTCTTTAGAGACGGGAAGGAATGGAATGAATTCGGTCATGGCCTTTTGAAGGTAGCATCCCCGGCATTCACTTGGAGTGATTTTGGGAAACCATGGATGCCCCGGAACCTCCGTCCTCCCGAATGCGAGGCAAGAACGCTAAATAATTTCATGAAAACAGGTACACATAGAATTTATATCTGGAGTTTATGACGGTTTTTTTCCATATCGAACGTTAAAAGGAAACATTTATGCTTTTTTTATTCAAGGCAGGTATCCTCTCTAGGTATGGAAACTAAAATTTTGATTTTCGTTTTGAAATTGACGAGTTGGAACGGCTTTTTCAATTAAAACACCGCGGCCGGACTCGAACCGGCGACCTAGCCCCAACGCTACCGATGTCTGTTCACGTAATATCCGTTGATGTGGACTTTTTTTTTTTAGTAAAATTGCAATGATTTACGTCCTTACCGACAGCAGGACACCTGAACAAATGCATACGAAATTCGCTGCAAGCCTGAGACTCTGTACAAAATTCTGCAATCATACGAATGCTGTGTTGGACGCCCTACTTTCTTTGTCCGCCACCCAGCTATGCTTTCATAATGGCGAATGAATAATGTGCTTCCCTTGGAGCCATTTCGTAACCTGTCGGACTCCCGGTCAAACACGCGAGTGGCTTCGCAAACATCGAAATATTTCACGCATATTGCTACACCCGCTCCATCTAGCGACAAATGTCTTCTACCGTGTGCTGACCTCTAGCGACAGTTATGCAAGTTATCGCACATGTCGCAACAGGGTCTCGGCGGCCGAGCAAGTACGTACATGTCGACACCTGTTCAAATACGCCTTAGGGTTGGGTTTTCCCCCGCTAGCTTTCACTCTCCTAGGGGAGTGGAATATCTGCGCCCAAAGAAATTAAACCCTTGGGAGATGCTGCCCTCCCAGCGGCCGGTTGAGGAACTAACGTGTGACGTCATACGACCTTGAACGCTGATTGGCTGCTCACTTCGTGACGTCATGCAATCCCTGGACGCTGATTGGCTGTTCCTTGAATCGGCTATATCTTCCTACTGGGTAGGAAATGTAGTATCAAAAGAAGTGGAAGTAAAAACGGGAGTGCCACAGGGTTGCGCATTGGGACCATTGCTACTCATTACTCTAATGAATGACTGTATTGATGGTTCACTATCTGAAGTTAGGTTGTTTGCAGATGACATAATGCTACATAAAAGGATCAAAACAGAAGAGGACTGAATAGTTGCAGGGTGATCTGGACAGGATATCTACCAGGGTTGGTAAACATGGGATAAAGATTATTGCAAAGAAGAGTCAGGTTATTAGATATGTAAGGCTCAAAGATACTCATTGAGCGAAAAAAATAAAATAAAAACGTCCACAAAGCGTTCTGCTTTTTTTTAAGGGTCACAACACGTTATTCGCGTTATGGCAGTGACAAAAAACAGCCAGAACGCGTAGTGGCTAATTCAAACGGCCACAACGCGAAATTAGCGTTTGTTCCAGGTAGCATTCTCCACACACTACTACTCACATTTTTTTTTTGGTGCCCTGTAACCCGACGGGTAAGAAGAATCGTATAGATAAAATGCATCCTGGACAAATAGATACTAAAAGGCCACAACGTGTTGTGGCCGTTTTCAAGAAACCACAAAGCGTTGTGGTAGGGTTTTTTTTTTTTCGCTCAATGAGCATTTTCGGTCTTTGAGCCTAACAGATACACAGATAAAAAATAAAGGTTGATTATGACTACAAGGTGGGAAAAGAATTTCTTTCCAAAGATTGGAAATTTAAATATCTTGTCATAACATTTGATAGCAAGCTAAACTGGCCAGGACGCATTAGACAGGTAGTAGGAAATGGTTTCAAAATCCTCCACTTCTTGGACATAGTGATGAGGGAATGAACGAGAGGAGTAAAGGAACTGGGTTACAATACTTTGGTCAGACCACTGCTTGAATATGGTAGTGTAGTATGGTGGCCACATTTTGGATATCACATACAGGAGTTGGAGAAGGTGCAAAAAAGAGTTGCTATATTTGTTTCTGGAAATTACCGCAGAATGCAATCAGTAACAGATATGATAAAAGAGCTGGAATGGGATTCATTGGAAGACAGGAAAAGGGTGAAGAGGTCATGGGAGTGTACAAGACGTATATTGGTGATGAGGCATGGGAAGATATTGGTGTAAGAATTAAAAGTAATGCATGGAAGGGAAAAGATGACCACGACCACAAGCTGGCACTAGATTTCAGGCACAAGGGTGTGAGAAGATTTTCTTTAGTAGTTAAGGGGTAGGAGAATTGAATAAGTTACCAAGAGAATTGATAAAAAAAATTACCAAAAAGTTTAAACAATTTAAAGTTGAAATCTGCAGAGGGTAAAAGTAGGTGGGTACAGGGAATGGGTGTGTAGTGGAATTGCCATCGAAGCGTGCGCTCCATCGCAATTAAACTAAATTGAAGAAAGTGCATACTGGCTCACAGCGAGAAGAAAAAGAGAATAAAATAAGTCGTGCAGGTTAGCAACGGTTCCTTCTGTTACTATCTTCATAATGAGTCGACGACAGTCTTCATGGCAAGCTTGTTCTCAACGTAGCAGATTGCTAATGAAGTGGCTGAAGCTTAAAATACGACTGTCGTCCAAACAGCTGGCGGCAGTAAACAGTGTAGCCAGCCAGCCACACTTGGTATTCGCGGCGAGTCAAGGCAAAACGTGCCGTCACAATAGCGCCTTTGGTTACGTGAGACGCAGGTTGTTTCGCCTTGACCACAGGTGTGCACTTTCATTTTCTGCCTGTCTTTAATGTTCTGGCAACCAGTCCCGCTGTTAATTCGGTCGTGGCTTTCAGGTTGAATGAGACTACGCACTACGATTGCTGTATCTGTCCTTTCTAAAGATTAAACAATGCCATAGGACTAGAAAATAATGGCAAAGGTCCCATTATAAAATGAATTGATCAATACACAGTGCTATCACAGCAATTCCTAGACCACGTAGTTTGCTGTAAGCTATCAACATCCAATCACCTGCCACATGAAAATTTTAAAATAAAATATTCAGACTTCAAGGACGTTCATCCGACAATTGATATGATTACGTGTTCCAAGTTAGGTACTTAGAGGTATCCCAGAATTACTAACGACATGAAAATTGTCCAGAACTCAAAGATTATTGAATGGAAGGGTACAAAGTTCGACAGATTCTATTAAACATACTCGTATAAGTCGGCATCTCTCCTAGCCCATGCACGACGAGGCCTATTTATTTTTTTATTTTTGCTTATGGCTATACAACTCACTGAGGTAGAGGCGGGAAAGGACTGAAGGCAACGAACGGAATGGAATTTGACCATGGCCATCAGAAAGAATAATCCCAGCATTCGCCTGGAGTGATTTGGCGAGACCATGGAAAACCCAAATCTGAATGGCCGGACTGGGATTCGAACCCGCATCCTCCTGCACCCGTTCGTTTGTCGTATGAATTAGTGTAATACCATTTTGTAGGAAATACACTAACGCAGACAATTTAAGAGAATTTTAAAACCGAAAAAAATACATTTCGGTAAACTAATACTTTTAAAGTGAAAATGCCAAAGTACATGGTGAAGAAGTGGACGCAGAAGCAGCGAAACGCAGGTAGAATTGAAGCAAACTCCCTTGAAAATGTGGAGAAGTGTCGGCTCTACCGACCGAGCAAGAAAGCCGAGGGAGAGATAGCCATGCGGAACCACGAAGTCGGCCCAGGCGTCTATGATCGCTGGAAACGAGCTGTGTTGGGAAGGGAGCCGACTTCGATGGACGTGGTCTGCCCAGAGGACCATCCCGTCGGTAACAGACAACGTTCAGCTACCGCGGGAAACACACCAATATGATCGTGCGGTTTAAAATGCTGCAATGCTGGACACCGAGAAGTAAGGTACATTGCAACCATGATTATGTTTTTAGACGGTTTCCAGAGTTACCAGTGACAATTCTGGTTTGGTTCCATGAGTTACAACACTCCACTTCATATACAATTTGCTAGGCGAAAAGAACAAATGACTCATTTGCACCAAGTTTACATTGTAGTTGACAATTAACAGTATCACCAACCATTAGGTTAGAATTTGTATTAAGTGACATAATGGATGATGTTAACAATAAATGAAAAAGTGAATTACGTAAATCTGAGATGACATCCTAACAAGATAGTCCAACTCCATCAAATCCTCTGCTTAATACAGGGCGTATAGGCATTTTGAAACAGGAACTGCACTTTCTATAATTATCTACTTGCCTAGAGATGTTATTTTTCTTATTCCTGCAAAGCAGTATTTCCGGTTGTCTGATCTACACGAAAGTTAACTATAACTATTTATTATGAGGAAATCATTAAAACTCTAAAAAAAATAATAGATGCCACAACAAATCCAATTAACGTCTCTTGAACAAATCTGGTTTCTAACTGGGAGGTTTCATGTTTTCTCGAAGATTAAGTATTTGTATAACACTTCAGCAGACAGCAAAAATAATGTACAGTTTCCGTTAGAACTTCAATAACAAAACAGACATACCACAAACACAGTGCTACCGAATCTGAAATTATTTTATTCCAATATTTTAGTTTCATTGAATTGGTAGTGTAAGGGGTTTGTCGGTTCTTGCTTTGTTAGCCTTGCTGTTCTGCACGTTTCGGGCCAAGTGAGGAATTCGGCCACGATCGATTGCAGAACAGTAATTTACACATTTTCTTATATAGTACCTGCTGAAAGCTGATTTTTAGGATTTGATAACACAGTACTCCTAATTTTCGTTTGCACTTTAAAAGACATTTATTCAATATAAACATATTGAACTGTCAAATACAGCATTATGAAAGACAAAACACTGTCTCGACCACATCAGAGTCGGATACCATCCCAAACTGAATACTGCCGCTGACCCTTGCTTCTCGACTCGCGGTCACAGCTGCTCAACATCCCTCTGTAATTTTTTGTGGCTGCCCCAGCCCGCTCTGCTGCGTGAGGCTAGCTCAGACAATATTAAAACACACACAGACTAAACAAACCTCCGTACGTGAAACTCTTATAAACATACTTTACAAAGGCATTACATACTGTATATGCAGATATGTAACAGTAGGAACTCTTAAAATTGATAAACTTTTCAAAAAAATAGACAAAGAATCTGAGTGAATCGGTATAATGTCTTTTTGTTCAGAAATACCAGTCACTATTCAGTGAAAACAAGAGATTATATTCATCGAAATACTTTCTCCAAGAGGTTAATGGACGGTTTATGAAGCAAGCTTTCCAGAAAATCTGTGTTGATATTGTAACCGCATTATTTAAGTGACAAATTTAACGCTAAACTATCACCTTGCATGTTTATGTCAGAGTGAATTTAACTTGATCCTTCACACAAAATAATAATTTAAGATATAAATGCAACTGATAGAATCGTACTAGGAGGTATACATCCTACACTAGGGGTTCCCAAGGTTTTTCTTATCGCGCTCCTCTTCAGTCAAAAGAAAAGTCCCCCGCCCCCTCCACCACAACAATTTTATTATTAAAAAAGTAAATTCCCACTTCTTAGTACTAACAATGACATCTCATAGGAAACTCATTAAATACGTCATGGGAACGTCGGTCCTACACTGAGGAGAGTTAGATTTTTAGCGTCGGGCGATGACGCGAAGGAAATGGTCATGGCTTTCATTAACAACATCAATTTAGGTGCGCGAATTAAGGAGTCACCGAAGTGGATGGGGGAAATACAAGGGAACCAGGTTTGAGTCCTGGACCCGCGGTGCGCGCCCTAATTGCGGTTTTTAGGTGGTTTTTCCGTAATCATCTTGGTGAATGCTGTGACGGTCTCATACCACACATTTCACAAACAAAAATACAATTAATATACTGAACACAAGTTTCTCAGAGAGACGGCAGCACATATCTTTCTCCCATAAAGTTAAATATGACCTTACAGGTCTGGTTATAGCTATCACTCGGCTTCCTCTTATTACCATGATTCACACTAATCTGCTTAAGTAATCAAACAAGGAAAAGAAATTAAAATACGAAAGAATTCCGGCTATTACCTGGAAATGCGTAAATTATAAACCTGTGTTCCTGACCGGTAATCAATGTGCCAGAACCATACGTTAAATAAAAATACGCAAGAATTCCAACAAGCCTGTTGTAAGATTACAATGGCTGTAACCGCGGACTCTCCCAAATCCGCAAGACGCTTTCAGACGCCCGCAGACAGTGGCGTATCGTGAGAGCAGTTAATCTTAAATTAGTCCGGTCAAATTAGCCAGAAAAATAGGGGTACCTTGCATAAATTCCCAACAAGCTGAAAATTTGCATTAACGTTAGGGATAGTATTATAGTGAAATTGTGAAAAGACCCCATCGATCACCTGTGTGCAAAAAATTTTATACAACGTCAAAGTTCACAAAACGTTTTATTTTATTTTTTAGCGATTCGGTTAGTTTTATGATCAAAATAGCTCAGAAAAAAATTGTAGGCCATTTAATTATCTACAAAAATTGTTCTTATACTTTTTTCCCTAAGATTTACCATTCCTGAGAAAAGACCATTCTAAAATTCACTGAAGTTGTATTCTCCATAATATGCATGACTACGCTCCCTACGTACATCATTGGACGCATAATATAAGTACAAATATAAGTCTGCGTGACTAATACATTTATATTGAATGATAATTCTTAGAATATGAGCTGAAAAAAACCCAGTCCCACATTTTATGTGACCACGTGGCCTTCAGCAACATCTGTCTGTTGTTAAACTGTCTCTTGGGAGTGTCCTTCTACCTGCTCTTTTTTCGAACGGTCCCAATGAAATACCATTAGTCTTGAACGTTCGCTCGTAGTGAAAAAACGGGTTATTGCTAATATTCTTTTCTAATGTTTGTGCTGTATTAAGTTTTTAAAATCATGTCACAACTTTGCTTCATTTGTAATATAACCTTTGCCTGCAAGTGAGATGGTTACTGCTGATCGTGTGCATAAAGACGTTGATTGACGCAAGTGTCGAAAGAGATGAATTTACTGACTACGTAAAAGACAAAAACTCAGTGACAATTTATGTGCAGTGTCATAAAAACTACACTCAAGAGTACTATTGCTGCAGTGAAAAGACAACATGAAGAGGAACAAATCATATTTATTGCACCGTGTGGTCTGGAATCGAGAAGATACTTTCAGCAACATCTCAGATAAATACGTTCAGTATACACGCAGAAATTTTGTAACCGTAGTATTTGATGGATATACCTTTCCACAAAAAATATTAAAGCCGCAGAACAACGTCACCATGTGACAAAAACATCGGCATCTTCTGATATTCTTCTTCGACCAGTTTATGACAGTCCCAACTAGTCAACAACAATTTCTGTAAAGCACAATAAGTCTCGGCTCACTGCATGCTCAAAGGAAAAATTTACTAGTGATCATATATTAATCAAGTAAGCTAACAATGACGCTGAAGTACTTAATCGTAGATACTGCAATAAATCAATTTAATCCAGTTGATTTAAATGTTATTGTTGATTAATATATTGACCTGTTGGTATTACTTACCCCTCGTACTCCAATTGAAAAAAAAAATTTACTTTTTATAACCAGGCAAAGCTCAACAACCGTCGGAAATTTTTTCAAGTTGCTTATGGGCTTATCCTAAATGTAAAGATCACATTTTATTTTTACATGTTATGACTGGCTCTGACACAACATCAGCATTGTTCCGGAGGGGTAAAACGACAGTTCTTAAATTATCTGAAAAACAAGATCTAATTGGATGTGCACAAGTTTTTGAGGATATTGACTCTACTCCAGAAACTTTAATCACCAATGGAATTCGCTTTCTTCTTTCTGTGTATGGAGCTCCAACAAAAATTACTTGCATAGATAGTTACGGTAGTTATCTTTTGCAATACATACTACGTAATAAGGAAGGTACGCAATTAGCTTGTCTTCCACCAACCACGGCTTTTGCTCACCAACATTTTTATCGAGTGTATTACCAGGTTCAAGTATGACTTGATAATAAACTGGATCCAGAAGATTGGGGTTGGAAGCTAATTGATAATGTATTTGAACCAATCCAAACTCTACTTCCACTTGTACCAGAAAAGCTTATTAACACTATTTTTTGTAGCTGCAAAAAGGGGTGTAATTCAAAATGCGACTGCAAAAAAGTGGGCTTATTTTGTTCAGCAGCAGGCACCAGTTGTCAAGGTCAGTAGTGTCCAAATGTTGAATCTCTCAAAAGAAGAAGATACTTACATCAACGACGAAACGACTGATGTATCACTGTTACAATTTAAGTAGACTCAGGAGGATGTTAAAGAAGAGGAAAATGATGGAGGAAGAGGAGAAGAAGAAGTTGAATAAGAAGATCTGACATTCCATTAAACCAGTAAAACAGACCGTGGAGTAGGCCTACAGGGATACCACGTTAAAAAAACGCACCAAGTACACTACCGCATAGGGGCGTGGAAACGAATGCATTTTATGGAGATTACAAATCCAGTGAATTTTAGAATGGCTTTTTCTCAGAAATGGTAAATATTAGGGAAAAACGTATAAGAACAATTTTTGTAGGTAATTACATGATCTACAATTTTTTTCTGAGCTATTTGTTTCATAAAACTAACCGTTTCGCTGAAAAATACGAAAAACCCATTTTTGCGAACTTTGACCTTGTATAAATTTTTTTGCACACACGGATCGATGGAGACTTTTCACAATTTCATTATGATGGTATCCCTAACGTACATCCAAATTTTCCGCTTGTTGGGAATTTATGCAAGGGTGAATGTCTATTTTGACCGGACTATATCGGTGGCAGCGATGTTACCTAAACTTCAGAGAACTTCAGCCTCCTGTAATTCTGATTATCATTCCAAAAATAGTAAAGGTTTCCTTAACTACTAAAAAACAACAAATAGTTTACAATAAACACATACTTTATTTTAAATTATCCTTTCCTTCAATCCCGCCACCGACCAATATGTAAATGTAAAGATAATTGTCAGAAGATTCCCACTGCAACAAGGTTCCAAAAAAATTTAACACCACATTTGAAATTTCCCGTAATTTACAGTTTCAACATTAAGGTCCGAAAAATTCTTAGCTGTAAGTTACGGAAGCGTATTCAAATCATTGTTCCCTTCAAATTTATTTCTACTTTCATTAGCGTTCACCTACATACATTCTCGACATTATGTCAGCCTATTGCGCAACTTGACATATCAACTCAACTGAAACAAAACTTCTATCTGCAAATTTATTTTTCTGATTGTGAAGCAAGCACAAATTTAATATTTCAATCGCTTGGGTGAACCTTCTCTAGTTCGGGAGTTTGTATGGCACTTCACAACACTTTAAACAGTCGCCGCTCTTTCATAATCAAAACACTGAATTTAATCCATGGGTCTGCAGACAATTATTGTGAGCCCTTAGCAAACCTTCAAGGACTTACGACTCTTAACCAACACTTTGCCAAATAACTTACTCCCCATAATCGTTAATCAGTCAATTATCCAAACCACAATAGAAACTAATAATGTTTCACTACCCTTGAAGATTTCTTGCACAACTTTCCTCTTCCTGTGGGCAGGAACATACGCTCCGACTATAATTCGGCGGTAATCTGCCACGCCTTTTCTAGGTCACCCCTATTTATAACATGTAACCCCACGCGATGCCTCGGTAAGGTGCCGTACTTCCACTAAGCACCCAATGGTGCAACTTTTCTCCCTCGCGCTTCTCAAACAATTGCGCCACACACAGAAACGGCGCAATGTGGCCCAAAAAGGATCAAATGAAGCCCTAAACAAACCACCGTAATGTTACACTGTGCTGATTTCAGGAAAACGTGTAAATTATAAACCTTTGTTCCTGTACAGAGAATCTTAATGTGCCAGACCTGTCGTACATCTGCTGATGAAAACTGAGAGCTCCAAAACTTCAGCCCTCTATTTTCGACACGATAACTGGAATACTAATAATCAGATCGAAGTATAGACCGAGCTAGCACTGTGAAAGTATTCTTCCGTTCTATGTTTGTTATTCAACATAGGCAAATAAGGTGTTGCAGGAGGCGATGCGGAGTGTCGGATCAGAGGAAAAATTTCGAGTTTGATTGTGGGATGGTTTAAGACCGGTTTTCTTTTAGCGACACGTATTTTGCGCAGCAGAAACCGGTTTTCTCCTAATCACGACGGCAGGAGCGCAAGCTGCATTGCGCGGCGTGAAAATGTTTTCCTATAGCAATGTGTTTATCTAAGAACGCAGTTTTTCTCGGTGTTGAGAATATAAAAATTGTTTTCGGGTGACTAGCAGAGTTAAAGGAGTGTTATATTACAACATCGCACGTTCTAAACCGCACTTCACCAGAAGATGGCGACAGTGAATGAGATCGCCGAAATATTGAGTAATTATAATACTCCTTTACCTATTCGGTTGACGTACGGACAGTGTCTCAATGCATTAAAATGAATCGAATAAGAAAAAAGATCGATGTGCTAGTTCTAAAACATGCTTTCGGGCTCATGAAGACGATTTTTAGAATTTTCTTTCGGTGTAATTAATTTAAAACCCGAAATTGTTGACTTGGTCGTCACTGTGTGCGGTTGCTTACACAACTTGCTTAGGGATGAGCATTCATCTAAGAATCCTTTAGAGCAGCTATAACTCAAAACCTGGCAAATTTTCCAACCAAAAATCTGAGTCAGGCCCAGACGGTTTTACCAACTAGATTCATCGAGTACTTCAGCACCAAGCGTGACGATTCAGATTGAATAAACACTACCGTCATCACAGTTCTACATGTGAATTAATTATGAAACGTTTTTTTATTAGGTAGTAAAAATGTTGAAGCAGTATTGTAATAGATTGTTTGACAAAATTATTATACAAAATAAATTTAAACAAAACCAATTTTAAAAAAATCAATTTTAATAAAAACTCCCCTCTTGTTTTCAGAACTTTCCGAGCTTTTCTGCACCTTTTTGCTGTTCTTTTTGACATTCTACAATCACGAGTTTGAACTTCACACAAAAGACGAGACAACACGCAGTGTACAATGCGTTAAATTCCTCTCTGTGTAGTCGGTCAAACGCGCCGAGCTTATCACGTGAACGTGTAACGTGCTGCGCTCTTTAGGAAAACAGTCCCATTAAATATAGGGGGAGGAACTAGGCGGCGTAACACGTTGTTCACGGCGCAAAATACTCGTCGCTAGGAAACAGGGCTTTAGTAAATTGTAAGACGAGGAATATGTATTTAGCCGGTTCGCAGGCTATACCGGTTTCAACTATGATTCTCTGACTTAACCTGCTCTCTGGTCTGTAGTAAAACTGAGTTCTCTCGTGGTCCAGATTTGACGTAAAGAGTAGATTTCCTTTACTAGGTAGAGTTGCTGATTGATGAGTTATCTTCAGACACTACCAAAAAATGCAATTCGAGATGCCGGAATTACGCACTACGCACAGTTCTAACAAAATATTTTGCATATTTCCAACAACAGTAAATTTGTTCTGATATCGGTCGAATTCTTCGAAGGTTTTTAAGAAGGTTGTTAATGAATTTACGAACTGTAAAAATTGAGATCTGTCCATCGTATTATCGACGTGAAATATCCGAGCAGTAACCTTACTCGGAAGCCAGCTGAAAAGTTTCCAGGCCGCCCCTTTCAAGACTACAGCAGCTACATCGTCACGAAGGGCTGTGACGTCACATTCGACGTCACTTCTAACGTAACATGGCAGGCACGCTACTCGCGCTTGGCAGGAAGCTTCGCTTTACGAAAGGTCATGACTACAGACTCAAGTGCAAGTTGTGTAAGTTAGTCTCTTCACTTCCGTACTCTGGTTCATATGATCCGTCAAGGACGGAAGTAGTTTGGAAAATATTTTGGTGGAGGAGAACAAGTTTCTTATCTGACTCTACTAAGGTCTTCATCTTTAAAATCAAGTGATCCGATTTAAAGTGTCTATTCAAGGTTGTGAATTTATAACGTACCCGCTTTGCCCAGCATGCGTTGAAATGCTTATGTTTCGCTCTAAGTGGGTACACATACGCAAGGCATACACACCTACATGCAAAAAATAAATTAAAGGTCAATGGCTTTTTGTGCATGAATTAAATTGGAAAAAATTTATTGTAGTGCTTTGGGGTATACAATATTTGTGGTTTCTTCCTCTTCTCCAAAAGCAGAATACCCAGCGTTGCTTGGGGGATGGATGTGCAAAGAACCTTCAACTAAAACTAAAAACTGAAGCTTGTATAAAGAATATGGATTTAAAGGGGGAGAGGGGTTGCATATTTGTAATGAATACAGTAGTTTTCTCTTTGTATTAATGTACACGTATGTAAAGTTCTATCAATATGCGATAAAAACTGTAGGTTTCACAAAATAAGGGGGAGAGGTAAAGGAGGAGAGGGATTGCATCCTTGCAAACTAAATGTAGACCGTATTTTTTCGTTTGTTTTAAAGTATTCATGTGAAATGATCCACCCATATCGTATTAAAACTGTGGGTATTTAGAAGAAACATTTGAATAAAATTAAGGGTTTAGTGAAAAGGGAGAGTTTAGCTGGTTTTTTTTAACCAAATGTAGACAGTATTGTTCTCCTTGTTTTCATGTGCATATATACAAAGTTCCATAGAAGTCTGATAAAAACTGTGAGTTTCTATAAAGTACGTTGGAAATTAAGAGGTGAGGGGGTAAAAGGGGTAAGTGGTGGGCTTTGGTAAATCTGAAGTAAACAGTATTTTTCTGTTTATTTTAAAGTATACATGTGCAAACTTCATTCAAAATCGGATAGCTTTGTATAAAGAACATTGACAATAATTAGGGGGGTGGAAAAGAGGAGAGGGATTGGGTTTTCGTAAAACTAATGTGTATTTTTCTTTTTGTTTTGCGCTAATGATCTCGCTGTCGACGCGCCATAAAGCCACGCCTCTTTTTTTTAAAAGTGTACGTATGAAAATTCCATCGAATTAGGATAAAAACTGTGGGTTCATACAAGGGTAACTGGAAATTAAGAGGGACGGGGGAGGGGGGGGGAGGGGGGAGAAGAGGGTTGGGATTTAACAAACCAAGTGTAGACAGTATTTATTTTGATTGTTTTAAAGTATACATTTTCAATTTTCCATCGAAATCTGATAAATGCTGTAGCTTTGTATAAAGAACGTTTGCAAATTTAAGGGGATGCAAAGGGAAAGAAGTGTTGCGTTTTTAAAAACAATACAAAGGCAGTATTTTTCTGATTGTTTTAAACTATGCGTGTGCAAATTTCTATCTAAATCGGATAAAATATGTGGGTTTTTTAAATTATGGGGTGTAAAGGGAAGAGGGAGTGGTTTTTTTTTTACATTTTTTTGTCAGGACTCTTTCGGAGACGCGCACTCAACTCAAAGTTTGATCGTAATCGGATGAAAACTGTGATTTCAATAAAGAT
>JARYHS010005723.1:0-26491 GCA_031002005.1 Vandiemenella viatica
TCTGGGCAATTTTTATCAGTGGCAAGGTGATTTCCGTTGCAAAATATGCAGCATGGGTTGCCCTGAGAGGGGCAAAGTTTGTAGTCATGAGGCCCTGCGCACTTGCTACATCTTTGTTGGCTACGGCATTGCGCTTTGACGTGATTATAGCGTAAACATTGGAAACACTGAATTAGTGGTGGGATGTAAGGCTCGACTTTGCATCGCATTCCGTAGAGGTAAACATATTCAGGAAGAACCTGGGATTTGAAGGAAAGTAAGCAAACTGGCAGATCTCTGAGGGTTGTCTTCCCGTTGTTTAGGTATCTTTTAGAGAAGCGTTTGACGTTAATCACTTTATACTGACTTTCAATGGATTCAGAAATTTCCTTAATGCTTAAACTAGTGTCTACGTTTCTAATTACGCCCTGTCTTGTTGTCATAGAGGTTGGGATATATGCCTCCAAGCTGATTCTTTAAAGGATTCTAGCGCAACCAGTTGGTTTGCTGACTGCCCCGTTTTACATTCAATTCTGACTCTGTTACGCCCCGCTTGTACAATGTTAACTATTTTATCTTTTAGGTGGCTATGATTCTGAAACAAAAATTTCCCCAACGCCATGGGATGCCATTTACCCACGTTCCCGTCTATGCTTTCTATTATCACAATGAATGGACCATTGTCCGATGCACTAAATCTGTTGTTAACACTGTTATTGTTCCTGGCTCGCGTGGAGTTTACATGATCGTTCAGTTGACTGCACACTGGGAAGCGCAAGCTGCTCACCTGCTAGTACCGTTGTTGGTTTTGGCTGCTCGTTGTCTGCTGCCAACTCCATTCTGATGGTTTCTGTTTCTTCTTGCTCACTGCATCCCTCTTGTCTCATCTTCTTCTTCAGGGAGGAGTCGAAGTTTGCAGATGTTTCTGTTGTTGGTGGAGAGCGAGGGCGATTCTTTGCAGCTTGCTGGCGCTGATTTGTTTGTAGATCTTCCGTTAATGTAGCCGATGGTAGTGGTGGAAAATGGTCTTGGTACTGAAGTAGGGGGGGCTGGTGTGATATGTTGAACGTCTCACATTGCTGATTGAAGTTGTTGATCGGTGTTGAAGATGACTCACTGTCGTAGCACGTTTGTAGAGCTGTTGCTATTGATTGTCCTATATCGTAAAACTGCCCTTCCATTGCTGTAGACTTCACCTACGGCGAAGACAAAGTTGTCTTGTCTGCCACAGGCAAAGTTAAAGTAAAACCACAAGCAAAGTTAAATTAACACACACACGTGCAGAAATGAGGAAATTCGTTCACTGCTCTGAGCCTACGAGGAAGTTACCGGTTCGGCGACTCAATGCGAACTGAACGTTTCTGTGTGTGGCTCACATGCTGATGTTACAGTGTGGCCTATGTTTACACTGTTGACTTGTGCCGTGGCTTCTGCATAAGACGCTGTGTTGCTACTTTCCTTACTCGCTTCCGCGATTGTAGCATTTGCTGCTATAGTTTCTGATGTTGACAATTTTGCTCTTGGAAGTTTGTAATGGTCGGCGTTTTGTACACTCAGATCTAAGATGTCCTGGTTCATTGCAAACAGAGCATGTGCGCGGTTGTCCTTCATATATTATTAACGCTTTGAAACCCTGTATCATTATATAGGAAGGTATATGTTTTTTTAAATCAATTTTCACACACCGTATGCCGTTGTTTGCTTGGAATCTGAACTTTGGGCTCCATTTTTCATCCGTCGCCGTTATTATTTCACCATAGTTTCGGATTGCTGCTGTTACACTAGCGTTACTAATTTCAAATGGTACATTAAAAACTCTTACTGATCGCAGCCCCAGCCCTGCGTGGCTTATATATACGGTACTTACGGTTCCATCTGGGTTCTGGTAGTCGGCTTTCCCTCCAGTTTTCTCTACGATAGTATTGCATAAGTTGTCATTTGTCATTTTAACGTATACTGCATAAGTCAAGAAATCCATTTGGATTCCGTTATACATCTGCGTCTGTCAAGTTGAGTTTTTCATACAGCATTCGTGGAAGTCATATGCATGTGGTCTTGTCTCCTTTGCGTCGAACGCGAATTTCAGTGTATTCTTTCGTATCGTCGATTCCATTTTCACTATCGTAAACCACAAGCTAAGTTTTCACTGATACACTCACTGAACCTCGCTTGAGGAAAGTATCGAGCAACCGCACGCGACGGCGGCTCGATGCGAACTGACCACTGAGATATACCCGCTCACGGTGAAGGCTGTCTCGAAACGTATTCCTTGAATTTATTTCATTGATAAAGACTGCAATGCCATCCATAAGCCTCACAGTGCAAAGTTAATGTATAAAGAGTATTAGGGGGCACCCGGATTTGAACCAGGAACCTCTTGATCTGCAGTCAAATGCTCTGCCACTGATTTTTTTTAATTTTTTTTTTCCCACTGAGCTATACCCAATCACGCTGAAGGCTATCTCGAAACGTATTCCTTGATTTATTTCATTGATAAATGATTGCAATGCCAGATATAAGCCTCACAGCGCAATGATAATGTATAAAGAGTATTAGGGGGCACCCGGATTTGAACCAGGGACCTCTTGATCTGCAGTCAAATGCTCTGCCACTGAGCTATACCCCCTAACGCTGGTGACTATCTCGAAATGTATTCCTTGATTTATTTCATTGATAAAGCCTGCAATGCCAGATATAAGCCTCACAGCGCAATGATAATGTATAAAGAGTATTAGGGGGCACCCGGATTTGAACCAGGAACCTCTTGATCTGCAGTCAAATGCTCTGCCACTGATTTTTTTTTTTATTTTTTCCACTAAGCTATACCCAATCACGCTGAAGGCTATCTCGAAACGTATTCCTTGAATTTATTTCATTGATAAAGACTGCAATGCCAGATATTAACCTCACAGCGCAAAGATAATATATGAAGAGTATTAGTGGGCACCCGGATTTGAACCAGGGACCTCTTGATCTGCAGTCAAATGATCTGCCACTGAGCTATACCCCCTCACGCTGGTGACTATCTCGAAACGTATTCCTTGATTTATTTCATTGATAAAGCCTGCAATGCCAGATATAAGCCTCACAGCGCAATGATAATGTATAAAGAGTATTAGGGGGCACCCGGATTTGAACCAGGGACCTCTTGATCTACAGTCAAATACTCTGCCACTGAGCTATACCCCCTCACGCTGGCGAGTATCTCCAAACGTATTCCTTGATTTATTTCATCGATAAAGACTGCAATGCCAGATATAAGCCTCACAGCCCAATGATAATGTATTAAGAGGATTAGGGAGCACCCGGATTTGAACCAGGAACCTCTTGATCTGCAGTCAAATGCTCTGCCACTGATTTTTTCTGATTTTTTTCTTTTTTCCACTGAGTTATACCCATTCACGCTGAAGGATATCTCGAAACGTATTCCTTGCATTTATCTCATTGATAAAGACTGCAATGCCAGATATTAGCCTCACAGCGCAATTATAATATATAAAGCGTGTTAGGGGGCACCGGGATTTGAACCAAGGACCTCTTGATCTGCAGTCAAATTCTCTGCCACTGAGATATACCCGCTCACGCTGAAGGCTGTCTCGAAACGTATTCCTTGAAGTTATTTCATTGATAAAGACTGCAATGCTGATACACGCCTCACAGCGCAAAGTTAATGTATAAAGAGTATTAGAGGGCACCCGGAATTTGAACCAAAAACCTCTTGATATGCAGTCAAATGCTCTGCCACTGATTTTTTTTATTTTTTTATTTTTTTCCACTGAGGTATACCCATTCACGCTGAAGGCTATCTCGAAACGAATTCCTTGAATTTATTTCATTGATAAAGACTGCAATGCCAGATATTAACCTCACAGCGCAAGATAATATATAAAGAGTATTAGTGGGCACACGGATTTGAACCAGGGACCTCTTGATCTGCAGTCAAATGCTCTGCCACTGAGCTATACCCACTCACGCTGGTGACTATCTCGAAACGTATTCCTTGATTTATTTCATTGATAAAGCCTGCAATGCCAGATATAAGCCTCACAGCGCAATGATAATGTATAAAGAGTATTAGGGGGCACCCGTATTTGAACCAGGGACCTCTTGATCTGCAGTAATATGCTCTGCCACTGAGCAATACCCCCTCACGCTGGCGACTATCTCCAAAAGTATTCCTTGATTAATTTCATTGACAAAAACTGCAATGCCACATATAAGCCTCACAGCGCAATGATAATGTATAAAGAGTATTAGAGGGCACCCGAATTTGAACCAAAAACCTCTTGATATGCAGTCAAATGCTCTGCCACTGATTTTTTTTATTTTTTTATTTTTTTCCACTGAGGTATACCCATTCACGCTGAAGGCTATCTCGAAACGAATTCCTTGAATTTATTTCATTGATAAAGACTGCAATGCCAGATATTAACCTCACAGCGCAAAGATAATATATAAAGAGTATTAGTGGGCACCCGGATTTGAACCAGGGACCTCTTGATCTGCAGTCAAATGCTCTGCCACTGAGCTATACCCACTCACGCTGGTGACTATCTCGAAACGTATTCCTTGATTTATTTCATTGATAAAGACTGTAATGCCCGATATAAGCCTCACAGCGCAATGATAATGTATAAAGAGTATTAGGGAGCACCCGAATTTGAACCAGGAACCTCTTCATCTGCAGTCAAATGCTCTGCCACTGATTTTTTCTAATTTTTTCTGATTTTTTTTTTCCACTGAGTTATACCCATTCACGCTGAAGGATATCTCGAAACGTATTCCTTGCATTTATCTCATTGATAAACACAGCAATGCCAGATATTAGCCTCACAGCGCAATTATAATATATAAAGTGTGTTAGGGGACACCGGGATTTGAACCAAGGACCTCTTGATCTGCAGTCAAATTCTCTGCCACTTAGATATACCCGCTCACGCTGAAGGCTGTCTCGATACGTATTCCTTGAAGTTATTTCATTGATAAAGACTGCAATGCCTGATATAAGCCTTACAGCGCAAAGTTAATGTATAAAGAGTATTTGGGGGCACCCAGATTTGAACCAGGGACCTCTTGATCTGCAGTAAAATGCTCTGCCACTGAGCAATACCCCCTCACGCTGGCGACTATCTCCAAAAGTATTCCTTGATTTATTTCATTGACAAAAACTGCAATGCCAGATATAAGCCTCACAGCGCAATGATAATGTATAAAGAGTATTAGGGGGCACCCGGATTTGAACCAAAAACCTCTTGATCTGCAGTCAAATGCTCTGCCACTGATTTTTTTTTATTTTTTTATTTTTTTCCACTGAGCTATACCCATTCACGCTGATGGCTATCTCAAAACGTATTCCTTGAATTTATTTCACTGATAAAGACTACAATGCCAGATACTAGCCTCACAGCATAATGATAATGTTTAAAGAGTGATAGGGGGGCACCCGGATTTGAACCAGGGTCCTCTTAATCTGCAGTGGAATACTCGGCCACTGAGCTATACCCCCTCACGCTGGCGACTATCTCGCAACGTATTCCTCGATTTATTTCATTGATAAAGACTGCAATGCCAGATATAAGCCTCACAGCGCAATGATAATGTATAAAGAGCATTAGGGGGAAACCGGATTTGAACCAGGGCCCTCTTTTTCTGCAGTGAAATGCTCTGCCACTTTTTTTTTTTTTTTTTTTTTTTGCCACTTAGCTATACAAATCACGCTGAAGGCTATCTCGAAACGTATTCCTTGAATTTATTTCATTGATACAGACTGCAATGCCAGATATTAGCCTCACAGCACAATGATAATATATAAACAGTGTTAGGGGGCACCCGGATTTGAACCTCATAATCTGCAGTGAAATGCTCGGCCACTGAGCTACACCCCCTCACGCTGGCGACTATCTCGAAACGTATTCCTTGATTTATTTCATTGATAAAGACTGCAATGCCAGATATAAGCCTCACAGCGCAATCATAATGTATAAAGAGTATTAGGGGGCACCCGGATTTGAACCAGGGACCTCTTGATCTGCAGTCAAATGCTCTGCCACTGTGCTACACCCGCTCACGCTGAAGGCGGTCTCGAAACGTATTTCTTGAATTTATTTCATTGATAAAGACTGCAATGCCACATATTAGCCTCACAGCGCAATGATAATATATAAATATTGTTAGGGGGCACGCGGATTTGAACCAAGGACCTCTTGATCTGCAGTCAAATGCTCTGCCACTGAGCTATACCCGCTCACGCTGAAGGCTGTCTCGAAACGTATTCCTTGAATTTATTTCATTGATAAAGACTGCAATGCCAGACATAAGCCTCACAGTGCAATGTTAATGTATAAAGAGTATTAGGGGGCACCCGGATTTGAACCAGGGACCTCTTGATCTGCAGTCAAATGCTCTGCCACTGAGGTACACCCCCTCACGCTGGCGATTATCTCGAAACGTGTTCCTTGATTTATTTCATTGATAAAGACTGTAATGCCAGATATAAGTCTCACAGCGCAATGATAATGTTTAAAGAGTATTAGGGGCACCCGGATTTGAAGCAGGGACCTCTTGATCTGCAGTAAAATTCTCTGCCACTAAGCTATACCCCCTCACGCTGGCGACTATCTCGAAACGTATTCCTTGATTTATTTCATTGATAAAGACTGCAATGCCAGATATATGCCTCACAGCGCAATGATAATGTGTGAAGAGTATTAGGGGGCACCCGGATTTGAACCAGGGACCTCTTGATCTGCAGTCAAATGCTCTGCCACTGAGATATACCCGCTCACGCTGAAGGCTGTCTCGAAACGTATTCCTTGAATTTATTTCATTGATAAAGACTGCAATGCCCGATATAAGCCTCACAGCGCAATGTTAATGTATAAAGAGTATTAGGGGGCACCCGGATTTGAACCAGGAACCTCTTGATCTGCAGTCAAATGCTCTGCCACTGATTTTTTTTTTTTTTTTTTTTTTTTTCCACTGAGCTATACCCAATCACGCTGAAGGCTATCTCGAAACGTATTCCTTGAATTTATTTCATTGATAAAGAATTCAATGCCAGATATTAGCCTTACAGCACAATGATAATATATACAGAGTGTTAGGGGGCACCCGGATTTGAACCACGGACCTCTTAATTTGCAGTGAATGCTCGGGCACTGAGCTATACCGCCTCACGCTGGCGACTATCTCGCTACGTATTCCTTGATTTACTTCATTGATAAAGACTGCAATGCCAGATAATAGCCTCACAGCGCAATGATAATGTATAAAGAGTATTAGGGGGCACCCAGATTTGAACCAGGGACCTCTTGATCTGCAGTCAAATACTCTGCCACTGAGCTACACCCCCTCACGCTGGCGGCTCTCTCGAAACGTATTCCTTGATTTATTTTATTGATAAAGATTGCAATGCCAGATAAAACCCTCACAGCGCAAAGATAATGTATAAAGAGTATTAGGGGCACCCAGATTTGAACCAGGAACCACTTGATCTGCAGTCAAATTCTCTGCCTCTGAGCTATACCCCCTCACGCTGAAGGCTGTTTCGTAACGTATTCCTTGAATTTATTTCATTGATAAATACTGCAATGCCTGATATAAGCGTCACAGCGCAATGATAATGTGTAAAGAGTATTAGGGGGCACCCAGATTTGAACCAGGAACCTCTTGATCTGCAGTCAAATGCTCTGCCACACTTTTTTTTATTTATTTTTTCCCCACTGAGCTATACCCAATCACTCTGAAGGCTATCTCGAAACGTATTCCTTGAATTTATTTAATTGATAAAGACTGTAATGCCAGATATAAGTCTCACAGCGAAATGATAATGTATAAAGAGTGTTAGGGGGAACCCGGATTTGAACCAGGGAGCTCTTGATCTGCAGTCAAATGCTCTGCCACTTTTTTTTTTTTTTTTTTTTTTTTTTTTAATTTCCGGGCACCTACTGTGCTTAACTTGAAAATAGTTTCAAATGCTTCTGTTTTTCTTCTTTTGGAATTATTGACAGGTTTTTAACTAAGCAGATTAGTTAGTTGATCTTGCGAAACACCCGAAAAAGACCTTGTCTTTCGAGAACGCTGTAAGTACCACAACCGCGTAGCGTGAGACGTATTTAACTATACGTCTAATTAATTCTGTGCCAACGACTTGCACCATAATAGAATTTCCACTAGTATGCTGGAGAAGAGGCACGTCTTGGTAATTAATAGTATGATATACTCGATGCATTCAATAGTCTGATACAATCACTATAAACGATATTTCGTGTCAAATGCAGCGTTACAATAAATGTGTATTGTGATTGTTAACATGGTGAGTAATGAATGTATTTTGTAGAGCAATGCAAAAACAGCGTGGGCTCGTCCGGGAATTGAACCCGGGACCTCCTGCACCCTAAGCAGGAATCATACCACTTTTTTTTTTTTTTTTTTTTTTTTTTTTTTTTTTTTTTTTTGACACTTTTTCGGAGTTCCTGTGGGGCCTTCTCGGCTACCGTAGCGGTCTTGGGGCTCACGAAGTCCCCGCCGTGCATCACCCCCACAGGCAATCTCTTACTTGTGCCCTCTTAGTATTTTAAATTTTACAGTTTGGTCTGTTTATTTTATTTGTCTTTTATACAAGAAAATACAAAAAGGGGCCGTAAAATTTTTTCAAATTTTTCTCGGTTTTTATTCTCCATCTGTCCTTCCTTAGTGTGTTTTTGAATTTTTCCAGTGTTGGTTCCTTTTCAGATTTTATATAATCTATGTAATGTGTTAACATCCAGATTGCAGAATTTGTTTTTAGTTCTGGGAACAGTTTAAAATCACATCTTAGAAGCTTCATATCTGAAAGGTTGTGCAGATATCCTGTAGAAATTTTATTTAGTTTGGCACGCACCCACTTCCAAATTGGCCTTGAGGCAGTGCATGAAGTTAGGATGTGATCCCTAGTGTCAGTTTGCTTGCATATGTCACACGCGTCTGTTTCCGTGATCCCCAGCTCGTACAGCTTTCGTTTGTACGGATACAGGTCATTAACAAGTTTGTAAATAGCAGCTTGTTGTTTTGTAACTAGGGCATGATAGCTTATATTTTTCCATACCGTTTTCCAGTTTAATTTTATTTTTGTTTCGACTGTCGGCCTCTTTTGGATCCTACTTACCAGAGTTTGGTATACAATTTTTGTATTAACTTTAGCATTTTCTTCAACTGTTTCTATGTATTCCTTAACGTCATTGATAGTTTTCTTCAAGTTAGGCGACTGTCGTATTATACTGTTGTTGGTGTCCCAAGCTATTCTGAACGCATATCGGACACTCGGAAAATTGCTGGTTAAAGTTTTTACCGTTCTCATGATGAACAGCGCTTTAGCCTTTAAGTTAACGGACTGCAGGCAAAGCCCACCTTCTCGCCTGGACATATAGAGCTGATCTCTGGCTATCCTCCACTTTGATTTATTCCATATAAAATCTCCGACATGCATCCTAATCTTTGCCGAGTCTTTGTTGGGGATCGGCAATATTTGTGCAACATACCAAACACGTGCCAATACAAATATGTTGGTTACTTGAATTTTTTGTATGAGATTCAATTTTCTATCTTTGAATGCAATTAGGGTTCCAACAACTTTCTGTACAGTTTCCTCCCAATTGTTCTTTATCATTTCTTGTATATTGGGATTAAAAGTTATACCTAGTATCTTGATGTTATTACAAGTTTCAAACAAGGAAGCGGTGAGCGATGCATCTTCGTCTGAAAGCGGCAGCAATTTAGTCTTCGCTTTGTTGATTTTCGATCCGGAGGCTTCCTCATAAGTTTTCAGTATCTCTGCTGTTTTCTCAATATCTCGCCTGGAGCTGATGATAACTGTTACGTCATCAGCATAACCAATGACCGGGATCCTGTATGTTCCTGTTTCTAATCCTGTCACTTTCTGATGGATTGTTCTTATGAATGGTTCAATTGCAATGTTGAATAACATCATTGCGAGAGGACTTCCTTGTTTTACTGATCTGCCTATGTTTAACGTGCTTCCTAAAACGCCATTTACCATTATTCTCGATTTTGTGTTAACGACGAATGTTTTCAGTATTTCTATGAATCTGTCAGGGAATGCCATATGTTTCATTGTTTTGAATAAAAAGTCATGACTTATGCGATCAAAGGCTTTGTCGAAGTCAATATTTAAAAAAGCTCTGCAGGAGTTATTTGTTTGGCTGGGTAACATCACAATATTTCTTAAAAGTCCTATACCATCAGTTTATTTAAATCGCCATTTGTGCATGTCTGGCCAAACCCTATTACTTCTCTCAGACTTATTTTTAATCTGTTTGCCATCACTTTTTCACTGATTTTTTGGTCAGCATTTAATAATGTTATAGGTCTATATTCATTAACTGTTTTAGCTTGTGCTATTTTGGGCACAAGAACTATAATCCCTTTGTTATAGTCTCCTATTCTTGTGTTGACGTCTATGCTTTCTTTGATTACTTCTGATACCTCCGTCCCAATTATGTCCCAGTAATATTTATAAAACTCGTAGGGGATTCCGTCTTCTCCTGGGCTTCTGTAATTTGGAAGGCTTCTCACGACTCTCTCGATTTCTTCATTTGTTATTTCAGTTGTAAGCATGTCGGCGGTATCTCTTTGCAGACGCTTTTCGCATGCTGCAAGTAATTCATTGATAGATGCGTCGTTTGTCTCATATGGTTTGTATAATTCAGTGAAGTGCGTCGTGAAAGTAGCAAGGATTTCTCTTGTTGGTTAGTTCTGTATTGTTCTCATCTGTCACTTGTTTGATAAGACGATTTCTTTTGTTCTTACTCTCTTGAGCGAACTGGTACAGACTTGACTCTCGCCAAGGATTTTTGAATTATATCTTGTTGAAGTGAATTTGTTTTCAATTATACTCCTTTGAATATCTAGGAGTTTTTCTTTCACCTCTTTTATTTCTTGCATCACGTGATCTTCATTGTGTGCTTTTTCGTTTAGTTCTCGTAACACTCTGTAATAAAACTCTTTCGTGTTCCTTACATCAATTGCCCGTTGGTAAGAGTGGTATTTGAAAAAATTTTAATCGCTGTCTTCGCAATTTCATGCCACCAATATTGTATATTTGAGTAGTTAGTCCGTTTCCTTTTGCAGGCATCCCATGTACTTTGAAAATTTTCTTTAATCTCTGGATCCTTTAGAAGGCCGGTATTTAGTTTCCAGAAACCTCTTCCAAACACTTTAGTTTTCGGCAATCCCTTGACCACTACTAAGACTGCAGAATGATCGGAGAAACTCACTGGTATAGTGTCGAACGATGTAAGTTGATCTCGTAGTCCCAAACTCACATAAATTCTGTCTATTCTTGACGCAGCAGTTTGTGTGATGTGGGTGAACGGTGGCGTCCCTACTTTTAGTAACCATGCTACATCTTTCAGCTGTAATCTCTGGACTAGAGTCTGTAACCCCCAGTTGTTTCGGAACTGTCCCGTTTGGTCAGCTGGTTGTGATACGCAATTAAAGTCACCTCCTAATAGGATACTGTTTGCGTTGGGGTGTATGAACGGCAGTAAAGCTTCCTGAAAAAATATGTTACGTGTCCTTTCGTTTTGACTTCCTGAGGGTGCGTAGATATTTATTAACTGCGTATTGTTTAACAGCCCTGAGGTAATCCTACCTTCGGGGTCATACTGAAGTTCTTTCAGTTCGAGCCCAGGTCTTGTTAATATGGCAGTGCCTCTTTCATGAGTTCCGACATTGAAGTATCGGTAGGGACTACGGAAATTATAATCGCTTCGCGATACCTCCTGCAGGAATGCTATGTCAACGTCTGCATCTACTAGCGTTTGCTCCAGAATGGCCCATTTTGCGTCGTTCCTTATTGCTGCAATGTTCAACGTAATTATTCTGCAAACTCTATTCATGCTACACTTATATTTTTGATATTGATTGGGGTGGATTTTCAATAATTTCACTTAGTTGAGATGCTTTTTCAGGTCCTGTCAAATTAGTTTTCGCATTACGTGCAGCGTTAAGATTAGGCTGCACTTTCTTTTTTCTTCTTCTTCTGGGTATTGTATCTTGGGTTATCGCTTCTTCCGTATCAGTATCCGACTTATCGAGAGCGATATTTACTTCATGATCACTGTTTTCTTCCGCAGCTGCTACTCTGTGCAATGCAGGATGTTTATTTACATTCTCAGCAGACTGTTTCCTCAATGTTGTGGAGATAGTTTCCGGGAAACACTCGCCGCTAGTTGATGTCTCCAAACATCTGTTTTCCTCCGTTCCGTAATCCATAGGCTGACTGTTTGTGATGGTATCAGTAATATCGCTAGGTGGATATTCTGTCTCATTTTCTTGACCTACATTCAGTGTCTGAAGGTCATCTTGTGCTTCCTCATCCTTTTCTGCTGAGATGGTTTATGTTTCACAGGCTTTGGTGATGAAGTTGGGTCATTATCCGATTCTGCTGAAGACACGTCTCTTTGCCGTTTCAATCTAGCATCAGTCTCTCTTGTTTTTTGTTGAGTATCTCTGGGCGTGGGAAGTGGTGGAAAGTTTTTGTCATTGATTATTTCTTCCATTCCCTCATCTCTTGTACCGTCGGCATTGCCTGGTGCTATCAACGTCGATAATTTATCGGTGTCAGCATCTTCTACAATTCTTCGTTGCTGCAGATTGTTTTTTAGCACAAAGACACGTCTTGGGCAATTTTGCCTGAAATGGCCGGTCATGTTACAAATATGACAGGTAGGCAATTGGCCACTGTATATGACGTGCGCCCTGAAACCATCTACATTTATATGTGATGGGATGTCTTTTTTTAGAACCATTTCTATAGAGCGAATACCATTATAACCCTGGATTGGGTATGTTGGAGCCCATTTCTCGTTTGTTATAGATTTTATTTCACCATACGAACGCAGAGCTTCAGCGAATTCCCGGTTGTCAACTTCCGGTGGTACATTTAATATCCTAACACTTTTCACGTCCTCCCCAGCGTTGCTGACACCTACCTTGCTAATAGTGCCATCCCGGTGAACGAAGTCACGTTGGCCTCCGAACTGTCGCAGGATTTTCTCGAAGTGGGCTTGATCTTGCAGTTTCACGAAAACACAGTAGTCATCTGTATCCAGCTGAATAGCAGCAACATGCTCCGTTTTAATTCCAATATCCTTGCAGAGCCAAGTATGTACCTCCAACGCTGTTGGTTGCACATGTCTGGTATTTTTCTGAAAGCTAAATTTCACAGTATTTTTCCGAACACCTTGACGAGGCATTTTCAAGAAATGCCCGACGCACACGAACACAAAACGAAAGAAAACCACTTATACAACACAGACAAGTAATATTATTTACACAATATACACAAATCAGTTCAACCCAAACGCAGCTCACGGAAAAACACGTCCGTTCGCTTAGACTGCCTCTACGGCACTTACGCCCCTGACGCTGGTTGCTGTCTCGAAACGTATTCCTTGATTTATTTCATTGATAAATACTGCAATGCCAGATATAAGCCTCACAGCGCAACGATAATGTATAAAGAGCACTAGGGGGCACCCGGATTTGAACCAGGAACCTCTTGATCTGCAGTCAAATGCTCTGCCACTGATTTTTTTTTTATTTATTTTTTTTTCCACTGAGTTATACCCAATCACGCTGATGGCTATCTCGAAACGTATTCATTGAATTTATTTCATTGATAAAGAATTGAATGCCAGATATTAGCCTCACAGCACAATGATAATTTATAAAGAGTGTTAGGGGGCACCCGGATTGGAACCAGGGACCTCTTAATCTGCAGTGAAATGTTCGGCCACTGAGCTATACCGCCTCACGCTGGCGACTATCTCGAAACGTATTGCTTGATTTATTTCATTGATAAAGACTGCAATGCCAGATAAAAGCCTCACAGCGCAATGTTAATGTATAAAGAGTATTAGGGGGCACCCGGATTTGAACCAGGGACCTCTTGATCTGCAGTCAATGCTCTGCCACTGAGCTATACCCCCTCACCCTGGTGAATATCTCGAAACGTATTCCTTGATTTATTTCATTGATAAAGACTGCAATGCCAGATATAAGCGTCACAGCGCAATGATAATGTATAAAGAGCATTAGGGGGCACCCGCATTTGAACCAGGAACCTCTTTTTCTGCAGTGAAATGCTCTGCACTTTTTTTTTGCCACTTAGCTATACAAATCACGCTGAAGGCTATCTCGTTACGTATTCCTTGAATTTATTTCATTGATAAAGACTGCAATGCCAGATATAAGCCTCACAGCGCATTGATAATGTTTAAAGAGTATTAGGGGCACCCGGATTTGAAGCAGGGACCTCTTGATCTGCAGTAAAATTCTCTGCCACTAAGCTATACCGCCTCACGCTGGCGACTATCTCCAAACGTATTCCTTGATTTATTTCATTGATAAAGACTGCAATGCCAGATATAAGCCTCACAGCGCAATGATAATGTATAAAGAGTATTAGGGGGCACCCGGATTTGAACCAGGAACCTCTTGATCTGCAGTCAAATGCTCTGCCACCGATTTTTTTTGATTTTATTTTTTTTCCACTGAGCTATACCCAATCATGCTGAAGGCTATAACGAAACGTATTCCTTGCATTTATTTCATTGATAAAGATTGCAATGCCAGATATAAGCCTCACAGCGCAATGATAATGTATAAAGAGTATTAGGGGGCACCCGGATTTGAACCAGGGACCTCTTGATCTGCAGTCAAATGCTCTGCCACTTTTTTTTTTTTTTTTTTTTTTTTTTTGCATTATCAAATTCATTCCATTTCTCCAAATTTTAGACTTTTCACGACGGTAGTTTAATCACTTAGCCACACACTTCTCGCAGTTACTTGGGGAAATTCTTGTCGCAAAAAATAACAATTCAGTTCAGTCGTGTCAAGTCGAAATGTTGAGGATAGTACTAATTCATTCTCTATACACCTTTTATTGAGGAAGGTATATTTGTTTCAACTAAACCCGAAATTATTTGCAACTAGAGGTAATAAAGAGTTAATTACTATTTAAATCAAGCGCCCAACGTGGGCTCGAACCCACGACCTGAGATTAAGAGTCTCATGCTCTACCGACGGGCTCAGCCGGGATATGAACCGGGACCTTCTGCACCCAAAGCAGGAATCATACCCTTTTCTTTTTTTTTTTTTTTTTTTTTTTTTTTTTTTTTTTTTAATGTGATAAAAATAAATTCCGGTACCGGGAATCGAACCCGAGCCTCCTGGGTGAGAGCCAGGTATCCTAGCCACTTTTTTTTTTTTTTTTTTATATTCTTTTTTCCCACATAGTTTCGAACCCACGACCGCACAGTTAGTAGCCGGAAACCTTCACCGTTTTTTTTTTTTTTTTTTTTTTTTTTTTTATAGTTGAGCACTACATTTAGGTAATTTTGGAAGGTCTCCTTGCAATTCTTTAGTTTTTTGGTGTTGTTGTGGTTTTCTATGATTTTATACTTAAATTCGTCTAGGGTAGGTTTTTTTTCGGTTAGAGCAAATTTTAGGTATTGGCCAAGTATCCAAATTGTGCTGTTCCTTTTAGGCTCCGGGTATGGCCACAGTTGAGGTTTTAATAAGTATTCTAATTCTATATTGTTTGGGCTCGTTCTGTTTATGGTTGCGATTTTTGTCTTTACCCATTTCCATATATTTATTCTTTCACCGCAAATCAGCCGGTGTTGTATTGTATCGTTTAAATTGCATTCTGGGCATAGAGGTGTTGGGCTGAGGTGAATTTTGTTTAATTTTTCTCTTGTTCTTATTTTTTCGGTTACACTAGATACCAAAGTGACCTAGTTTTTAGGTCTAGAGTTCTGTTGTGTATGTTTAGCCAAATTTTTCCCCATTCGAGTCGTGGGTGCTTGTGTTCTATTTCGCTGTTCTTGCAATTGTTCATTAAAGCTTTGTAGACCTCTTTCGTTTTTCCGTTTATATTTCCGATGTAACTCTTTTCAATATAGTACTTTCGTACGTGTTGTAAATTTTGTTGATATAGCTTACATCAACGGGTGCCACTGTGCTGGGTGGCTTTAATGACGAAAAAAGGGTTTTCGTAAGGCTGCTACATTGGTTCTCAAGTATTGCCTCTGTGCTTGCTAAGAAGATGGCCGTACATTTTTTCTGGACGTCTACAACTCCGAGTCCTCCCTTGTTGCAAGGCAAGGGGCAGGTGCTAAAAGGTACTTTAAATACATTTCCCCTCCAGATGTACCAGCATATAGCTGCTTCGATTCTGGATGCTATGTTGTGCGGTACCGGTAGTATGCTTGCCGTATAATATATCTTGCTTAATATATAGGTGTTGACCAGTCTCACCTTCTGCAACAAGCTGAGGGCTCTTGTTGTGTTTTCTCGCAGCAAGGCTCTTATTGTGTTGAGATTTGCCTTCCAGTTGGCTGCCACCATTCCGTTTGGGTTTGTTGTTAAGTCAATTCCAAGGACCTTACATTTTGTCGTGGTTTGTATCCATTTGTTTCCAATTTTGCTTTCTTTTTACCTAGCAATAATATTTTGGATTTGTCTTTGTTTAGTTTGGCTCCGCTTACTTCAGAGTATAGTTGAATTATGTTGCGAGCTTCTGTTATTCCTCTCCGTTGTTGATTATTATGCTTACATCATCAGCGTATGCTCGCATACAAATTTGTTGCCAAAAATTGTTAATCCAGGCAGTCTGTGGTGAAGCTGTTGAAGAAGTGGCTCTATAGATATGCAGAACAGGTCATTGACAGCGGACATCCCTGTCTGATGCCTTTCTTATTGGAATTGGACTTGTGAGTTGCCCGTTTATTAGGATGCTTGACCGCGTGTTGGTTACGCATTTCCTTATTGTTGCAACAAAGGGATCACTGAAACCCATTTTGTGTAAGTTTGCTAGGAGAAATTCGTGGCAACCCTGTCATATGCTTTGTCGAAATCAAGAGCTGCAAGTGCTGATTTAGTATTGCTGGCCCATGTTAAGTATATCAATCTCTATATTCAGCAGCTGCCTCCGTTATTGTTTTACCTTGCATGCAGCTCTTTTGATAAGGTCCTAGGATCTTGTGCAGTAAAGGTTTCATCCTGGCGTTAATGGACCTTGTGAATATTTTAAAGTCAGAATTTAGCAGTGTCATGGGCGCATGTTCGCTATGCATGTGTTTTTTCTCTTTCTTTGGGATCATGATTACGATGCCTTCGGTGAATTCAACTGGCAGTTGTTCGGCTTGTTTGATCTCATTATATACTTGTATCAATTTTTTTCCTATTATATCCCAAAACTGAATGTAAAATTCCACCGGCAGACCATCTTTCCCCGGTGATTTGTTGCGGGGTGACTTTCTTACTGCTTCTGTTATTTCATCATCAGTAAAGTCACTTTCTAGGTTGATGTTATCTTGATAAGTTATTGATTTCTTGACGTAGTGTTGTACATTTTGCAGCTGCGACATGTCCTTAGCTTCCAGTGAGTATAGCTTCCTGTACGACTCCTTGATGTGATTAATTATTTCACGCTGTTCCCTAAGTATACGTCCGTTGTCGTCTCTAATTTGTGTGCAGAGTTTCCGTTTCCCTCGCCGAATTTCCCTAATCATATGGTATAACGAAACTTCCTCCTCTTGCACCACTGAAGTAATTCTAGCTCTTACTTCGCAGCCTTGCATTTCTTTCCGAGTTGCATTTGTGATTTTGGCCTTCATTTTTTTAATCGCAATGTTGTTGTTTGCTAGATGCGTTGGCTTTTGGTATAGCTCTCTTAAGCAGTGGAAATAAAACTCCTTAGTCTTTTTGCTCCACACTGATTTTTCCTTGGCGTACGTTATGGCGGTTGATCTGAGTCGTGGTTTGGCGCATCTTGTCCACCAGTCGATGAGAGACGTGTACTTGTGTTGTTGGTTGGTGCATTTGTCCCATGTGTCTTTTATCTGTTCCCTTAGCTCTTCCTCCATGAGATGTTGGATGTTGAATTTCCAAATCCCTTTCCTCTCGTAACTTGCTGTCTCTCTAGTTTTATCTTTATGTGGTAGGCGCTGTGGTCACTGAAGCTGAGTGGCCACATCTCGCAGTTGCTTATCTTGTCCTTTATTTCTTGCGCTACGTACACCCTGTCAATTCTGCTGGCTGAGTTGCTGCTTGTGTGGGTGTAGGCAATTCTGTTTGGCTTGAGTACATTCCATGAATCCACAAGTGATAAGTTAGTTGTTAGTAGCTGGAGCTCGTTGCAGAAATTGTAGTTGGGGGTTTGGTCCTCTTTGAGCAGCACACAGTTAAAATCCCCTCCCATTATGATTGGTCTTTTTGTGCCAGTTATCAGCTTCACAGCGTCGTGGGAGAAGAAGGCCGCCCGTTCTGCTCTTCCTTGTGAGCCGGTAGGTGCGTAAATATTGATGATTCTAACACCTTGAACTACTGCTGAAATGCCTCTTCCACTCATAAGTATCGTCTGCTCCTCGTATCGTATTCCTTCCTTGAGAAGGATGGCGGTGCCAGCTTCATTTCCTATATTTATCATAGATTCGTAGCCATATATAGTACCTATCTTCGTAGTGTTGACCTCTTGTATTAGCGCTATGTCTACGTCAGCAGCGTGTAGGTAGTCTTTTAAGCATTTTAGTTTGATGTCAGAGGTGATTCTGGCTGCATTTATTGTAGCTATTTTGTAGGTCTGCATTTATTCGTCCGCTGAGTCAGCCCAGTCGTATTCCTGTTGGTGTTTTTTAGGAAGGCTTCCTTCGATGTTCGTATTATTCTGGTCGATTTCCATGTCTGGCGGTTCTTCTGTGAGGTGTTCTTCCTTACTACATGCGTTGGTGTACTTGTTGCGATGTTCTGTTCTCCCTCCTCTTTGGAAGTCCTACTGTTCTGCTTAACGTCTTTTAGTTTGTCTTTATATTTTCTTGCTGTGTCTTCTGTTGGTTCACACGTCTTGCGTTTCCTCGTTTCTTTGCTCGTTTCTTGGTTTCTGTTGGCATAATTGTCTTCTTGTTCGATGTCTTCAGATTCCTTTGAGGCAGTTTTGGTTGAATTCTTGGTTAGATTCTTAGATGGTAGTTTGTTCCTTATAGCAGTGAGAGGTAGAGATGGCGCTTTTGGGTTGCCATCTTTTTGCCTCGTTGGAGCTATTTCCGCAGTTTCTGTTGTTCCCGGTGTGGTTTTAGTATAGCCGGTCGCTTCCCGATCATTGCTTGATTTGCTGTTGGTGCTGTTGTTTTCCTGCAGTCTTCCAACCTCGTCTTCTATTCCTGTTGGTTGCGTTGCCATAGAGGTGTTTTCCTTGTTTATGTTTGCTTCCTGTTCTGATTGTTCTGTTTGTTCTATTTGTTTCTTGAGGAATTCTTCGTGTTGCTTTTCTTGCTTCTATTTCTTCTTGGCTGCGTGTGGACGTGGCCGGAGTCGAAGTTGGTTGTACTTGCGGCACTTCCTTTTCGTCTGTGTCGTTGTGTTGGTCAATAAATTTTTCGCTTGCCACTTCCGCATAGGATGTTGGCGAGTTGTTGATCAGCTGCTGGCCCAACGGTAGTTGTGCTGGTCTTCGTTGCTTACAGTCGTTTCTCATGTGGTCTGTGGAACCGCATATGGCGCATGTTTTAGGTTGTCCAGCATAGGAAATAAATGCCTTACAGCCCGCGATCATGACGTATGAAGGAATGTCGCGTTCTAGAAGAATGCGTACGTTTCGGACGCCGTTGTCTGTACGAACCTGTATTGGTTGCTCCATGATTCCTTAGACACCTGTAGTACTCTTCCGTATTTTAGCAGTGAGTTGGTGATCGAGCTGTTATCAGTTTCGAATGGTAAATTGTAAACTCTGATTGCTCTTAAGCCTAGGCCAGCATTGGTTATGGTCACCTACCGACATTGCCGTCTGAATGCTTGAATTTTAAATGGCCGTCGGTTTTCTTTAAAACTTCTTCGCAGATTTCGAGATTCGCTAGCTTTACATAACAACAAATCCCTATGAAGTCGTATTGCAGGCCTATTACATCATTTTCTTGGATTCCAGATTCTAGAAAGATAAACTCGTGAACTTCAAAAGCTGTGGGTCGCGCATATTTCTTCTCAAAGTCAAATTTAAGCGTATTTTTACGTATTGCTGTAGCCATTTTACTTACAGTTTTCACTTCAAACTAACACCAAAGCAGCTGGGCGCTTACGCCAAATTGGGTGCAGCTGTTGCCAGCTGTAGCACCCTTCAGGTTGCGATGAGTTGCAAGCCGGGTGTTGTCTGAGCTCGGTGAATGCCGAAGATGTGTCTGTTGATCTGGTATCGTTGAATTAGCTTGAACGTGGAGTACGCAGCTAAGCCAGTTAGCAGAGCCGGCTGCACTCGTCCGCACTCTACGGCCGCTGAGAGCGGAATACCGACTGAGCTATCCGGGCTCACGTAGAGCGTGCTCCTCTGTGATAATGCTGAGTGAAGAACGGAAACCGAGCTGACCAATACACTGCAGCAAAATACGGCCACGTGTTTTCTCTGAAGAATTCTATTATTTTTTGAATTACATTGATTTTTCAAACAAATTTCTCTGTTATAATTTAAATGAAAGAAAATTGTCGCCCGAACAGGGACTTGAACCCTGGACCCTTAGGTTAAAAGCCTAATGCTCTACCGACTGAGCTATCCGGGCTCACGTAGAGCGTGCTCCTCTGTGATAATGCTGAGTGCAAGAACGGAACCGAGCTGACCAATACACTGCAGCAAAATAGCCACGTGTTTCTCTGAAGAATTCTATTATTTTTTGAATTACATTGATTTTTCAACAAATTTCTCTGTTTATAATTTAATGAAAGAAAATTGTCGCCCGAACAGGGGACTTGAACCCTGGACCTTAGGTTTAAAAGCCTAATGCTCTACCGACTGAGCTATCCGGGCTCACGTAGGCGTGCTCCTCTGTGATAATGCTGAGTGAAAGAAGGAATCCGAGCTGACCAATACACTGCAGCAAAATAAGCCACGTGTTTTCTCTGAAGAATTCTGATTCATTTTTTGAATTACATTGATTTTTCAACAAATTTCTCTGTTTATAATTTAATGAAAGAAAATTGTCGCCCGAACAGGGACTTGAACCCTGGACCCTTAGGTTAAAAGCCTAATGCTCTACCGACTGAGCTATCCGGGCTCACGTAGGCGTGCTCCTCTGTGATAATGCTGAGTGCAAGAAGGAAACCGAGCTGACCAATACACTGCCAGCAAAATAATGCCACGTGTTTTCTCTGAAGAATTCTATTATTTTTGAATTACATTGATTTTTCAACAAATTTCTCTGTTTATAATTTAATGAAAGAAAAATTGTCGCCCGAACAGGACTTGAACCCTGGACCCTTAGGTTAAAAGCCTAATGCTCTACCGACCTTTTTTTTTTTTTTTTTTTTTTTTATAGTTGAGCACTACATTTAGGTAATTTTGGAAGGTCTCCTTGCAATTCTTTAGTTTTTTGGTGTTGTTGTGGTTTTCTATGATTTTATACTTAAATTCGTCTAGGGTAGGTTTTTTTTCGGTTAGAGCAAATTTTAGGTATTGGCCAAGTATCCAAATTGTGCTGTTCCTTTTAGGCTCCGGGTATGGCCACAGTTGAGGTTTTAATAAGTATTCTAATTCTATATTGTTTGGGCTCGTTCTGTTTATGGTTGCGATTTTTGTCTTTACCCATTTCCATATATTTATTCTTTCACCGCAAATCAGCCGGTGTTGTATTGTATCGTTTAAATTGCATTCTGGGCATAGAGGTGTTGGGCTGAGGTGAATTTTGTTTAATTTTTCTCTTGTTCTTATTTTTTCGGTTACTACTAGATACCAAAGTGACCTAGTTTTTAGGTCTAGAGTTCTGTTGTGTATGTTTAGCCAAATTTTTCCCCATTCGAGTCGTGGGTGCTTGTGTTCTATTTCGCTGTTCTTGCAATTGTTGATTAAAGCTTTGTAGACCTCTTTCGTTTTTCCGTTTATATTTCCGATGTAACTCTTTTCAATATAGTACTTTCGTACGTGTTGTAAAGTTTTGTTGATATAGCTTACATCAACGGGTGCCACTGTGCTGGGTGGCTTTAATGACGAAAAAAGGGTTTTCGTAAGGCTGCTACATTGGTTCTCAAGTATTGCCTCTGTGCTTGCTAAGAAGATGGCCGTACATTTTTTCTGGACGTCTACAACTCCGAGTCCTCCCTTGTTGCAAGGCAAGGGGCAGGTGCTAAAAGGTACTTTAAATACATTTCCCCTCCAGATGTACCAGCATATAGCTGCTTCGATTCTGGATGCTATGTTGTGCGGTACCGGTAGAATGCTTGCCGTATAATATATCTTGCTTAATATATAGGTGTTGACCAGTCTCACCTTCTGCAACAAGCTGAGGGCTCTTGTTGTGTTTTCTCGCAGCAAGGCTCTTATTGTGTTGAGATTTGCCTTCCAGTTGGCTGCCACCATTCCGTTTGGGTTTGTTGTTAAGTCAATTCCAAGGACCTTACATTTTGTCGTGGTTTGTATCCATTTGTTTCCAATTTTTGCTTTCTTTTTACCTAGCAATAATATTTTGGATTTGTCTTTGTTTAGTTTGGCTCCGCTTACTTCAGAGTATAGTTGAATTATGTTGCGAGCTTCTGTTATGTCCTCTCCGTTGTTGATTATTATGCTTACATCATCAGCGTATGCTCGACATACAAATTTGTTGCCAAAAATTGTTAATCCAGGCAGTCTGTGGTGAAGCTGTTGAAGAAGTGGCTCTATAGATATGCAGAACAGGGTCATTGACAGCGGACATCCCTGTCTGATGCCTTTCTTTATTGGAATTGGACTTGTGAGTTGCCCGTTTATTAGGATGCTTGACCGCGTGTTGGTTACGCATTTCCTTATTGTTGCAACAAAGGGATCACTGAAACCCATTTTGTGTAAGTTTGCTAGGAGAAATTCGTGGCAAACCCTGTCATATGCTTTGTCGAAATCAAGAGCTGCAAGTGCTGATTTAGTATTGCTGGCCCATGTTAAGTATATCAAATCTCTATATTCAGCAGCTGCCTCCGTTATTGTTTTACCTTGCATGCAGCTCTTTTGATAAGGTCCTAGGATCTTGTGCAGTAAAGGTTTCATCCTGGCGTTAATGGACCTTGTGAATATTTTAAAGTCAGAATTTAGCAGTGTCAATGGGCGCATGTTCGCTATGCATGTGTTTGGTTTCTCTTTCTTTGGGATCATGATTACGATGCCTTCGGTGAATTCAACTGGCAGTTGTTCGGCTTGTTTGATCTCATTATATACTTGTATCAATTTTTTTCCTATTATATCCCAAAACTGAATGTAAAATTCCACCGGCAGACCATCTTTCCCCGGTGATTTGTTGCGGGGTGACTTTCTTACTGCTTCTGTTATTTCATCATCAGTAAAGTCACTTTCTAGGTTGATGTTATCTTGATAAGTTATTGATTTCTTGACGTAGTGTTGTACATTTTGCAGCTGCGACATGTCCTTAGCTTCCAGTGAGTATAGCTTCCTGTACGACTCCTTGATGTGATTAATTATTTCACGCTGTTCCCTAAGTATACGTCCGTTGTCGTCTCTAATTTGTGTGCAGAGTTTCCGTTTCCCTCGCCGAATTTCCCTAATCATATGGTATAACGAAACTTCCTCCTCTTGCACCACTGAAGTAATTCTAGCTCTTACTTCGCAGCCTTGCATTTCTTTCCGAGTTGCATTTGTGATTTTGGCCTTCATTTTTTTAATCGCAATGTTGTTGTTTGCTAGATGCGTTGGCTTTTGGTATAGCTCTCTTAAGCAGTGGAAATAGAACTCCTTAGTCTTTTTGCTCCACACTGATTTTTCCTTGGCGTACGTTATGGCGGTTGATCTGAGTCGTGGTTTGGCGCATCTTGTCCACCAGTCGATGAGAGACGTGTACTTGTGTTGTTGGTTGGTGCATTTGTCCCATGTGTCTTTTATCTGTTCCCTTAGCTCTTCCTCCATGAGATGTTGGATGTTGAATTTCCAAATCCCTTTCCTCTCGTAACTTGCTGTCTCTCTAGTTTTATCTTTATGTGGTAGGCGCTGTGGTCACTGAAGCTGAGTGGCCACATCTCGCAGTTGCTTATCTTGTCCTTTATTTCTTGCGCTACGTACACCCTGTCAATTCTGCTGGCTGAGTTGCTGCTTGTGTGGGTGTAGGCAATTCTGTTTGGCTTGAGTACATTCCATGAATCCACAAGTGATAAGTTAGTTGTTAGTAGCTGGAGCTCGTTGCAGAAATTGTAGTTGGGGGTTTGGTCCTCTTTGAGCAGCACACAGTTAAAATCCCCTCCCATTATGATTGGTCTTTTTGTGCCAGTTATCAGCTTCACAGCGTCGTGGGAGAAGAAGGCCGCCCGTTCTGCTCTTCCTTGTGAGCCGGTAGGTGCGTAAATATTGATGATTCTAACACCTTGAACTACTGCTGAAATGCCTCTTCCACTCATAAGTATCGTCTGCTCCTCGTATCGTATTCCTTCCTTGAGAAGGATGGCGGTGCCAGCTTCATTTCCTATATTTATCATAGATTCGTAGCCATATATAGTACCTATCTTCGTAGTGTTGACCTCTTGTATTAGCGCTATGTCTACGTCAGCAGCGTGTAGGTAGTCTTTTAAGCATTTTAGTTTGATGTCAGAGGTGATTCTGGCTGCATTTATTGTAGCTATTTTGTAGGTCTGCATTTATTCGTCCGCTGAGTCAGCCCAGTCGTATTCCTGTTGGTGTTTTTTAGGAAGGCTTCCTTCGATGTTCGTATTATTCTGGTCGATTTCCATGTCTGGCGGTTCTTCTGTGAGGTGTTCTTCCTTACTACATGCGTTTGGTGTACTTGTTGCGATGTTCTGTTCTCCCTCCTCTTTGGAAGTCCTACTGTTCTGCTTAACGTCTTTTAGTTTGTCTTTATATTTTCTTGCTGTGTCTTCTGTTGGTTCACACGTCTTGCGTTTCCTCGTTTCTTTGCTCGTTTCTTGGTTTCTGTTGGCATAATTGTCTTCTTGTTCGATGTCTTCAGATTCCTTTGAGGCAGTTTTGGTTGAATTCTTGGTTAGATTCTTAGATGGTAGTTTGTTCCTTATAGCAGTGAGAGGTAGAGATGGCGCTTTTGGGTTGCCATCTTTTTGCCTCGTTGGAGCTATTTCCGCAGTTTCTGTTGTTCCCGGTGTGGTTTTAGTATAGCCGGTCGCTTCCCGATCATTGCTTGATTTGCTGTTGGTGCTGTTGTTTTCCTGCAGTCTTCCAACCTCGTCTTCTATTCCTGTTGGTTGCGTTGCCATAGAGGTGTTTTCCTTGTTTATGTTTGCTTCCTGTTCTGATTGTTCTGTTTGTTCTATTTGTTTCTTGAGGAATTCTTCGTGTTGCTCTTTTCTTGCTTCTATTTCTTCTTGGCTGCGTGTGGACGTGGCCGGAGTCGAAGTTGGTTGTACTTGCGGCACTTCCTTTTCGTCTGTGTCGTTGTGTTGGTCAATAAATTTTTCGCTTGCCACTTCCGCATAGGATGTTGGCGAGTTGTTGATCAGCTGCTGGCCCAACGGTAGTTGTGCTGGTCTTCGTTGCTTACAGTCGTTTCTCATGTGGTCTGTGGAACCGCATATGGCGCATGTTTTAGGTTGTCCAGCATAGGAAATAAATGCCTTACAGCCCGCGATCATGACGTATGAAGGAATGTCGCGTTCTAGAAGAATGCGTACGTTTCGGACGCCGTTGTCTGTACGAAACCTGTATTGGTTGCTCCATGATTCCTTAGACACCTGTAGTACTCTTCCGTATTTTAGCAGTGAGTTGGTGATCGAGCTGTTATCAGTTTCGAATGGTAAATTGTAAACTCTGATTGCTCTTAAGCCTAGGCCAGCATTGGTTATGGTCACACTACCGACATTGCCGTCTGAATGCTTGAATTTTAAATGGCCGTCGGTTTTCTTTAAAACTTCTTCGCAGATTTCGAGATTCGCTAGCTTTACATAACAACAAATCCCTATGAAGTCGTATTGCAGGCCTATTACATCATTTTCTTGGATTCCAGATTCTAGAAAGATAAACTCGTGAACTTCAAAAGCTGTGGGTCGCGCATATTTCTTCTCAAAGTCAAATTTAAGCGTATTTTTACGTATTGCTGTAGCCATTTTACTTACAGTTTTCACTTCAAACTAACACCAAAGCAGCTGGGCGCTTACGCCAAATTGGGTGCAGCTGTTGCCAGCTGTAGCACCCTTCAGGTTGCGATGAGTTGCAAGCCGGGTGTTGTCTGAGCTCGGTGAATGCCGAAGATGTGTCTGTTGATCTGGTATCGTTGAATTAGCTTGAACGTGGAGTACGCAGCTAAGCCAGTTAGCAGAGCCGGCTGCACTCGTCCGCACTCTACGGCCGCTGAGAGCGGAATACCGACTGAGCTATCCGGGCTCACGTAGAGCGTGCTCCTCTGTGATAATGCTGAGTGCAAGAACGGAACCGAGCTGACCAATACACTGCAGCAAAATACGCCACGTGTTTTCTCTGAAATTCTATTATTTTTTGAATTACATTGATTTTTCAACAAATTTCTCT
>JARYHS010005726.1:0-10883 GCA_031002005.1 Vandiemenella viatica
AAATAAATTTTCAAGTATTATTAACACTGCCTATTGTATTAAAGAAATAAAAATATATCGGCTATACCGAAGGCACCGGAGGGATTCGAACCCTCGATCTCCTGTTTACTAGACAGGCGCTTTAACCAACTAAGCCACGGCGCCGGACGATTGCCGTGCTCCTAACAGAAAATTTCATTGGCGGCTGGTGTGTATTTTTCACAAAATTAATAAGTAATAGCTATGAAATGTATAATGGTTTTACTATTAATTTGATAATTGTTTGTAATCGTCTTATTTCCTATTACTAGCTGGCATCTCTGTTAGGGTTCTCAAATATGATGTAACCATTAACAACCGAATAAAATAGAATGACACAAAATTGTAAGAAAAATTACGAACTTATTGTCAGATGAAACGAAGTATAGCACAATAGTGATCAAATGTATTTTGGGAAGAGCATGTGTAAGTACAGCCCGTACGGATAGAACTGACAAGAAGTTACTCAAATCAAATAATATTCGCTGCAAAATTGAAACATTGGTTTTAAAGCTGACAATAAGGATTGTCGACGTCGACTAAAGTATATATTTTTTTTTTCTTTCTTATTATCGAAGGCCCAAATCAAACCAAAACATAATAAATGAAGTGACAAACAAGCCATAACAAATCTTGGCTTTGATAGCCAAGACTAAATGTAGTTTGAACATTAGTTTTATTTTATTCCCATAAAATGGAATACAGAAAATATGATTATTTTTTATGCTTATTGAACTGAAATTTTAGATTCCGATAAAGAGACATTTCCAATTATCGACAAGGCGTCATTCAATTTGTAATAGATTTCTATAATAGCAATCATACAAAAGTTAGCAATTCATAATTATTTACAACGCATTCATCATAATTGTTTTTAGTATTCGTGTTTCGGTATGAGACAATTTATTGTAGTCCTATTCAATACATTTCCTTAGTACCCTTGTTTATAAGTTGAAATTACATTTATCAGTACTGTACATCTAATACATTAATTCTCTATACAATTATTTATTTATTTATTTATTTATTGACATTCGGTTATGTAACCATACAGCCATCACTTGTAACATGATTCATTATCGTTAACTAATAACATGTTTGATTATACTCATTATTATATTGCATCTGTTAATTATCGTTATACTTATGCTACTTACAATTTTGATTATATTGGTTACAATTTTAAATAGAATTTATCTAAACGTAATTAAAGACTTTCAGGTATAAAGCCGAATCGCAGTAGCAGTTGATACAATTCGTTTTCAAGTCATATTGCAGGTATACGTGAGGCAATACCGACATTGGTATTCATGCGTCTAAATTATTATTTTCTTTTGTTCACGTTCGGTTATATGACCATACATCCGTGAATTGTAAGATAATACATTATGCTTAATTATTGACAGGTTTGATTATACTATTTACAATCTTGCTTATGCTAATTATAGTTGTACTTAGGCTACTTACAATTTTTATTATACTGATGACAATTTTAAGTCATACTTTTCTACACGTAATCTTTAAGGAATAAAACTGAATCGTTGTAGTCGTTTATACAATTCATTTTATGCTTATTGACATTTTTATTTTTTGATGATGAGGTCTTAGATTTCTATATTTCCATTTTTTAGGAATCTAATAAGGCTGTTGTACACTGCTTTGTCATCGCTAACTAGGAGTAGGATTAGGTTGGTAGGAAGAGGGATTCCTATGTTGACTAAATCCTTGATCATGGTATCCTGGGCCCGTTTAAATTTTCTACAGGAAAATATAATGTGGTTGGTGTCTCCTATAGTCTGTTCTGAACAATCACAGAGAGGAGATTCTCTCAGACCTAGTCGATAGAGGTGGCTGGGGAATCTTCCGTGGTTGAACCTGGAAATCATTGTTGTTAGTCGTCTGCTTGTGATCCATTTATAAAACCAAGGTTGAGGTGGAATAATTGGTTGGATGCTTCCATAGTGCGATGCTTTGGTGGTTAGAGATGTTCTCCATTCTTCTTGCCATTTTTCTTTGGCTCGTTTTTTGATTGTGTGAATTATATCTGACGTCGGGAGGTTCATACCATCTTTAAATCCGTTGAGGATGGCCTGTTTTGCTAAAGTATCCACTTGTTCATTGTATTTTATACCTTTGTGAGCTGGAACCCATAGCAGGTAGGTAGTGATTCCCCGTTCTTTACTGCTTTTTATTTGTTTCCTAATTTCTAAGATCGTCATCGGGAGGTGATAATTCCACGTGTTGTTATGTAGCCGTTTTAAGACACTCATGGAGTCCGTTAATATGATGCTTTTGTCCGCTTGGATCATTTGGCTATACTTAACCGCCTCCAGTATGGCTTTCGCTTCAGCTGTGAAAATAGATGTTTCTTCATGTAGCGAGAATTGAGCTGAATGATTAGTGTTGGGACAGAAGAAAGCTGCTCCTACTCTGTTTTCCTCGGAATTCTTTGAGCCGTCTGTGTATATTTTAACTGTGTTTTTCCCTATCTCTGCGAGGAGTCTATTTAGTTTCTGGTTTAAGGTGGGATTTATGTCTCCTTCCAGAAAGTGTATGTGGATTTCTTCTAGTCGGAGTTCGTATGGTTCTTGAAAGATGGGGTGTATGTCGTAAGAAGCTACTTTATCTTTATATTTAGACCAAAGTTTGTAAGCATTTAGAAGCGGGAGCTTGAGTTGGCTTTTTCCTTTGTTCGCTAATCCTTGCATCCTTTCAAATCGATGGTGGAGCGGGTGGGTATTAAGTACCAATTTTTCCATTATGAATTTTTCCTCAAGATATGATCGTCGTATATGAAGGGGAGGTTCTCCTGCCTCCACTAATAGGGCGTTAATTGGGGTTGAGCGTATTGCCCCGACACAAGCTCTTAGGCAAGCTGCTTGAAGTCTATCTAGTTTTTTGAGAGCGTCCTTTCTAGCATATTGGTAAAACATGGAACCGTACTCTAATAGCGATCTAATTAGTGTTCGGTAAAGTAGTAGGAGCGTTTTTGGGTGGGAGCCCCACCAAGTACCTGACACCATTCTTATTATATTTAGTCGGGAATTCGATTTTGCTATCAGCTGATCGATATGCTGGGACCAGCTAAGGCGGCTGTCCAGCAACATTCCCAAGAACCGTGCTTGTTTCTTAAGTGCCAGTTTATATGGACCTATTTGGATACTGTCCGAGTCATGGGTGATTTTTCTCTTTGGAAAGTAGACTACTGATGATTTTTCCAGTGAAAGTTCAAAACCATTGGTGTGTAGCCATTTGATGAGAGCTGTAATTGCCTTGTTCAATAGGTTATGGACTTCCTGTTGTGACACATCGTTGGCATATATAACCACGTCGTCTGCAAATTGGAGTGAGATAATCTTCGTTGGGATGGAGTGGATTATATCACTTATGTATAGTAAAAATAGGAGTGGGCTGAGGATTGCTCCTTGTGGTAACCCTTGATTAACAATACGCGGCCCTACTCGATTTTTCTTTGAGCTGACATAGATTATCCTCTCCGATAATAGGGAGTAGAGTCCTTTCACAAGTTTCATCGGTACCCCTAATGTCTCCAGTTTGTGCATCAAATGAGGGATTCTGACGTTGTCGTAAGCTGATTGGATGTCTAGGAAAACCGCACCCAAATATTGCTTGTTGCAGAATGAGAGGTAAATGTCCGACGTCAAGATCGCTAGGTTGTCTAGTGTGCTTTTTCCCTTACGAAATCCGGATTGTGAGTTTGGAATCAGGTTGTTCGCCTCCACCCACCATTCTAATCTGTTCTTGATGAGACGTTCTAGTGTTTTTCCTACACATGACATTAATGATATCGGTCTGTACGAAGTCGCTTTGGTGGGGTCTTTTCCTTGTTTTAATATTGGAATGATAACCTGGGTTCTCCATTCCACTGGAATAGGTTCTTTCATCCAAATCTTGTTAAAGATGTTTAGAAGTCTCTGCAAGCCAGCTGGAGGCATGTTTGTTAACATTGTTTAATGGATTCCATCTATTCCAGGTGAAGAGTAGGAGGATCGCTTTAAAGCTTGTTGTAGTTCTGTCATGGTAAATGGCGTGCATAGTTGGTGGTCCGATGCTTCTTGCGGGTTTAGCGCGAAGTTGGAGTCATCCTCCTGGACTGTGGAAGGTGCGATTTTGTCTGCAATGTCTTCAAGGGTTGTGGTACTAATTTTAGGGGTTTCGCTGTTGAAACCATTATTTTTAAACATCCTAATCGTAGACCAAACAGAAGAGATATTCGAATCCTTTCCCAATGTTTCACAGAATTGGATCCAATTCTGACGCTTTTGCGTTTTGAGCGTTCTTTTTGTTCGTGCGTTAATTTATAAATAAGACATATAGTGTTGGAGGTCGGGGTTCTTTCTGTATAAGTTAAGAGCGAGTCTTCTTTGGGCTATTGCTTTCGAACATGTTGGGTTCCACCATATTGGTGGGCGACTTTTCTTGGCGTTTTGATAGTCCTTTCGTTGAATAGATTTGTCTGCTGCCTCTGAAATCACATTTGTCAGTTTTTATAGCTCTCGTTTCCCGTAGATTGTTCTGTGATATCTTTGGAATTTTGTTCAACTCGTCTCCTGTATTGGGACCAGTCGGCTCTATTGACGTTCCATCTGATTGTTGGATGAGCTGCAGTTTCTTTGATTAGTGGGCATCCGATATTTAAAAGTATCGGATAGTGGTCCGATCCCAATGAATCATTGAGCACACTCCATGTCGCTATGGTTGCCAGGTTGGGGGAGCAGAGAGTTAGGTCCACATGCCGAGTTGAGTCTTCTTGGTGATGGGACCATTGTTGGGCTGCCGTCATTTACTATTACCAGATTGTTGTCTTCTGCCATATCCTTAATTGTCGATCCTCTCAGGTCGTTGTAGTGACAGCCCCAGCTCTGATTATGTGCGTTAAAATCGCCGGCCAGAATCATTGGGGAGTTTATTTGGCCGATAAGATTTGTCCAGTCGTTTGGAGTGATTTTTGTTTTTGGGCAGCAGTAAATGGAAATGATGTTGACTGTTGACTGGGTGGTTCGTATCCGTATTGCTACTGCTTGAAAGGGTAATTTGCTCAAATTGAGATTAATCGGTTCGTGTGGAATATTCTGTTGCACCAATATCGCCACTCCTCCTCTACCATCCAGTCTGTCATTCCTGTACACCTTGTAGGATTTGAAACTGACCTCTCTATTTGGTTTGAACCATGTTTCTGACAATATGGCTATGTCGATATTGTTTTGAGTGAGTGCTGAAATTAGGCTTTCTCTGTTCGCCCAAACTGATCTTCCGTTCCATTGTAAGATACTTAGATATTGGGATACCGTGGAGTTGTTATTTTTCTTATCCATTGCTTTACTTCTTTGGTTACTTTCTTATTATTATGTTAAAGGGCTCCTTTTGTTTTAGTTGTTAGGTTGAGTTGTTCCAGGATGGGATTGAGCTTCTATTATATGTTGTTCCTGAGATATTGGAGGGCCCTGAGGGAAGTCCATTAACGTAGTGGCAATAAGGTCTCTGATGTTATGTGGTAAGTTACCGGAGAATGCCATTTGTAAGATCACTGTGATCAAGTTTTGTATCTTTTCTACTAGATATTCGTTTGCTGTTTGGGCGTTTTGGCTATAGGGATTATTAGTAATTGGGAATGCTGGTTGGTTTGGTGCCCTCATAAGAAGTTCTGGCGGTACCTGGGAAGCATTTCTGTGCGTAGGTCGTTGTGTGTCCCTAGGTGTCCAGTTATGATCTTTACCCTAGCTCTCTATTCTGACCGTTGGTTTCTGTTGGTGTGGTGGCGGGCCTTCTGATCGACTTTGTATCTTTAGAGGGGCTGTTGGTGGTGGATTCAAGGTATTCTGAACTGTGGTTGGAACTTTTATAACTTTGTTTGAAGCTCTAATCATAGAAGGATTGGTTGCTTGATTATAAAATGTTCTTTCTCTATTCTGTGTCAAATGATCGGCTGTTATTGTGGCATAAGTATTTTGTTCAATGCTTGCTAGCGCCTCCTGGTAAGATATTCCCTCGTAAGCTCTTTTCCTATTTATCTGTAGTTGTTTTTGGTACTGAGGGCAGTTGTGATCCGTGGAGAGATGGGGCCTGTTACAATGGGCACAAGTAGGTGGTCCTGAATTTTTACATTCTTTGAAATGGTGGTTTCCAGAACAATGGCTACATCTAGGTTGACTCCGACATTGTTTACTATTATGACCGTACCTCAAACATTGGTAACATTGAAGGACCGAAGGGATGTACGGTTCTACCGGGCATCTCACTCCATGGATTATCACGTATTCTGGACGGCGTTGCGCTTTGAAAGTAATTGCACAAACTGGGATGGGTCTTCTCTGGTCTCTATCGGTATCACTTGTATTTTTGGTGAATCGCCTTATTCGTACTACTTGAACGTCACATCTTATCACTTCCATTATCTCCTCTTCCGTTAGTGAAATATCTACATTTCTTACAATGCCTTGGCGGGTTGTTAAGGAAATGGGGATGTAAGCTTCCATGTTGTGCATAGGGAAAATTTTGCTTTGGGCTAGGGCGTTAGCACTCGGACCAGAAATTGTCTCGATTCTAATACGGTTTCTGCCTGACTTAGTAATGTTCACTATGTTTTTGGTTACTAATTCGCCTTCATGGTGGATCAGCTTGCCGACTGCCATGGGATGTAGTCTACCAACGTTACTCACTTTGCTTTCTACAAAAATAATATATGGGCCACCGTCATACCATTCATATTTGTTCGCTATTTTAACCACAGGGCCAGTGCTTGGTCGTTGATCACTTACCGAAGTCGGTACTGGGGTAGTGTTGCTTCCTATTGCCGGTGTTGCTGCGATGAGATGCTGATGTTGGTTTCTGCCAACTTCCACCCTTGGAAGTTTTTCAGAGCTGTCGACTGCTGTTGTGTTGTCGATGTCTCGGAGCAGGCGCTTGTTGGGCTGCTTTTGTAGAGGCATTTCTTCTTCTGATGATGGTAGCACTTTTGTGGAGTTGTCTAAGTTTAACACTGTATTCAACGCTTCACCGACTACCTCTCCTATGTTGGAACCTATACCATTCTCGTGAACTGCACTACCGACAGGGAGGCCGATTGGGCCACCTTGTCCATAATCTCCACCAAACATGGTGGAGATTAGGTTATCTGTAGAACTTAGATTGTCGCTGTTGCACTGGTAGTTAAATAATTACTCAAAAGCTTTAAAAAGTCAGTCTATACACATTAGTAAACTATTTCACGCACTAAAACGGGAATAATCGAATGAATATAACGTTTTTTTGAGCGACAGAATACAAAGCGTGTTGCTATGTAAACAACCGGACAGTTACCCTCTATACAATTAGACGTTAAGCTATCACTGCTCGATGTAACATTTGACAATAATCTATATCTATACTATTATAAATCTGTAAGCAAGCTGCGTTTGTATAGGGTTACCAGATGATGGTCTTCAAAAAAGAGGACATTTCTAGATTAATACTAAATTCTGCAAAAGTGTTGTGGGTTTCTCAACATTTACGGATGTTGCATTAAGATAAATTATAACTACACACTTAATAAATAAAAATATTTAAGATATGCATAATTCACTATACTTTTTGCAAATGAAACGTCTAAAATAGGTAGTATATTACTTCATTTTATTAAATCATGCAACGTTACAACAATTTGTGGCACATTTTAATATAAACTACAAAAAAATCATCATTAGTACATTTCTCATCTTCATCAGATACTCAGATATTTCTTTGATGAACCAATTTCTGAGATTAATTTCTTATTTTCCAACAAATAATTATAAAACTGTACACAAGATAAATCCTTATAATTATATTGCACACTTATAATTCCCTTAACAGACTCAACACAGTCTATTTCTATCTTTGGTCCACTGACTGTTTGCTAATGAAAAAATCCTTTCTACACTAGCATTGTGGCTGGGAATAGCAAAGAAAAACTCAGCAATTTTTAGTAGTTCTGAGAAACAAGCACCATTCTTTGACTCTCGGAAATATTTACATCAGATATCATTTGACAACTGATCTGTATTAACGTTAGCCTGGTTTGTCAAAAAATTCTGAAAGTTGCAAAACTGATTAAAGCACTTTACATCATCTATTTTAATATTAAGTTTTTCATTTAGGTACAGAATTGTTTGTTCCACATCTCCCCAATTTGGAGAATTCTTCAGACCCATCCATTTAAATACCAAAAACTCTTGATACTGAACCAACCATTTCTTAACATACGTAATTGTTGCATCATAAACATGTGCTATTTCTCCTTCTAGCATATCACATTTAGAACCATAACCTTCATCCCGTTTTTTTTCTCAAAATTTCTTTTAGTTTTAAAGATTTGAAATTCTGGATTTTTCTTTCCTGAAGAGCATTTAACACACCCTCAAGAATATGTATCATTTCGACCAGTGAATTTTTCTCTTTTTCTAGGGCCAAAATATTATGTTGAAATAATGACATAAGAGAATGAACAAACCATAATCGTGCTTCACTAAGCTCATTTTGGAAAAACATTTTAATCAGAATTGGAATTTCACCCTGAGAACTGAAATATGATTTCAGTGCTGGATACATCTCAATTAGTCTCGTAACGCAAGGAAAAAGGGACAGCCACCTATTCTTACAATGACACAATATTTCCCTATATTGTACATCTACAAAATCACAAAAGTCCTTACGACTTTCAGTACGTACTGTGTACACAGAAAAATAATTAAATATTTTTAATACTATGGAATCAACATCTAATGTGAGTCCTGCATTAATACCATGTTGAATGCAGTTATGTAAAACATGAGCAGGGCAGCCTAATCCTACTAATCTATCATTTAAATTGTCTCTCAGATGGGCGAAAACATTATTTCCCGACCTCTTACCAAGTCCACTAATCCCACCAAAATTTGTATTTGTATTGTTCCCAGAAAAAGCAACACATTTATTATTAATACCTCTACTTCTAAGAGTATCACATATGTAAGATGCAATCGTTTCAGATTTTTCATTTGGGCTAATTTTAAGTTCTATCACTTTTGTTTCAATTCCCCCAGATTTAAAGTCATAGTATTGAATTAGAATTGGAAACAGTTTCACAGAACCATGGTTACTTGCCGTCTGTTGCAACACCAAAACATTAAATACACTCCAAAGCGTCAATAGAAGCATTAACAGAATGAGGTGACAATACAGAATTAATAATGGCTTCTGTTTTAGTGCGAGCACATGACATTTGTTTCGCAATATTTGAGTCTGTAAATAAAACTTTCTGCAGTTTTACAGTACAGTACATTGATTTAAAACTTTGATGATGCTTGACTGTGTGAAAATATAGGGTGCCTTCAGCTGCATGGACCAGATCATTAATTTTGGAATACTTTTTTGCAAAAAAATCATCAACTTTGGATGAAGATGCTGCAGTACGTATCCGCGTTTTGTGTTTTTCAGTGTTTATGTGAGCTTCTAGGTCTAGCCCCCCTGCAAATTAATAATTGTGCGTGTTATACGTTATTCAGTGTAAGAAAATCTGAGCTATTACACTCAAATTTCCAGTGTCATACGATATTTACGTAAAATCGGTCCCATGGTTATAAATCTTACCTTTATTAGCAACTGAAACAAATGTTCCTGATGGGCAGATAAGACATTCTGCCTCTGAGCTAATTCTTCCCGGTCTGAAGTCAGGAAATCGTTTTTGTAATTCGTCACTGAAGACACATTCGCGTTTTGGCATGATTTCACTTGAACAGTAAAACTGCTTCACTTCACAACAACCAAAACGAAACTAACAGTAAAGCAGTTGAAAACAATGATTCTAGAAGCCGAGCTTGTCGCGGTAGCTGATTTTAGTATAGAGTTTAGCGGTAATGAAGGCGGAGTGCTTCCAAGCCAACGCAGTAGTGTGCAGTTACACCGCTCATATACGACACCAGGCTCAAGGCCGCTGATCTTGCGGTCCGTACTGTGGGAAACTCAGCCAACACGGCTAGTACACGAGGCTTACACACTATGAGCACGTGAACCACACGCGTGTTCATAGTGACAAACAGCCAATGAGAGGAAGGCTTTCCCCACCTTCCGGAATCGAGGGCGCCTCTTTGCGCGCACGATTCGCCCAGTCCGGGATGTGAAATTTCGTGGGCCAGACCTGTTACCATCCAATTAGGCCGTTTTAGGCATTTTCTCCTATCATTCTCCCTCTGCTGGCTTGGAATGCATACTGCATTAATCGGATCCTATGGTCCATTATTCCAATATCGGGAAACACCGATTTCATGTACCAGCAACTTGTAACTGTACCACACGGCCGCTTTCACAATAAATCAAGTAGCCACAACTCTTCGTATCATTTCAAGGAGCCCCTACATCCTGATTTTATGCAAATTAAGTCTCTGTGCATGTACTTTTTCCTAGCCAGGAGCTTATAGATGCCGACTGGAAACCCGAAGTACCTCAGCCGACAGTAAGTAGACGCTAGGACGGACCCACAGTGGGTAAGTTCGGCTCTCGCTCGGTCAACACGCGACATACCCACATAAAATTGGTGTCAGATGTGGGGTTTCAATTACCGCATACTAATTTGGAACAAAGTTCCACTTAGCATAGCAGAGGAAGAAATTATTTCTCTCGCTATACCTAACACAGAGACTAGTTAATCACAGAGGGAGTGATAGGCAAGAGAAGGATCAAGAAAGAAGAAGACGTTCCGGAATCATTTGGTGAGCGACGCAGATTCGCCATCGCGGGCGGCAGAGCGACCTGGACGCAGCAGAAAAGATCGCGACTCGAGAAGGGACGGCGGCATCCGCTAGAGGCGCTGACCGGGCCGGCGCGCATCGCAAAGCAGCCACGGCGCGCTC
>JARYHS010005727.1:0-26448 GCA_031002005.1 Vandiemenella viatica
TTAATGCAGTGGTTTCCCGTTGCCTTCTGTATCACCATGCCGTTGATCATTTCTGATTCATCCGCCTTTAGGGGCCGTTTCCAACCCCAAGGGCAAGAGGGTGCCCTGAACCGCTCCCCGTGTTTCCGCCCTCCTTTCAGAGGCCGTTGGCAAGCAGTGGGTGATTCCTTATACCGGGAATCTTTCAGTCGCCAGAGCCTCGTCCGTGCAAACAGGGTGCACCACGTGAAGGAGAGGTTGACATTTGGTTGGAAAAGGCTAATATAGCCTCTCCCAAACCCTTACATCCCATATAATATATATAACTGATAAAATTGCGATGGAGCGCACGCTCCGGTGGCAATCTCCCTACACACCCGTCTTTCTCCTTTCCTCTTCCAACCTTTTTTTCCCTAATTTTTACTTTAAATTCTCTCAGTGTTTTTGGTAATTTATTCATCAATCATCTTGGAAATTTATTCCAATCCCTTACATACTTACCTCCGAAAAAAAAGAAAAAACAGTGGTACTATGTCTACATGGACACCACTTCTCTGTCGTCTAAATGATTTATCATGGTTACTCTGTTCTGCACATCCTCCGGTACTGGAGCAATTCACAACATTCCTTCTGGTTGTTACAATTTTCACGGAAATTAGCAAAGATCATAATCAATTATCGATATGATTTAGGAATTGGTAAGCTGTGCCGGGCCCCCAGTAAGCGTTCTTGGGACACCTCCCCCCCTTCTTCCCAGACAATTTTTTTTATTTTAAACATTGGTTTTGGATAAATTCAACAAATTTTAACGCGAAAATTTCAAATAACTTTTTTAAGAAAGTTTTTTTTTTTTTAAGTTTAATTTATGTTCAGCTAGGCACCCTGGACGGAGGACCCCTTCGCGGCCCAATGTACTTTTGCGCCCGCTAACCCCCAATGCCCCCTCACCACTCCTAAAGCCGGCCTGCTTGTTAGGAGTCATTAGATGTCAAAAGCTGATAAAACAGAGTGTTTTGTAGGTACAAAGATTGGCGAGAAATTGAAATAGCATTTACGCGTATTATGTTGCTGGGAAAAGATGACTATGATGATAAAGTACCGGTACCACCTGATTCCAGAAATAACGGATTGATAAATTTTTCTTTTATAAGCAAAGAAATAGAAACTTAAGTAATAAATGGAAATGATGAACTATTTATCCGAAAAGCTGAAAGATTTTTTGAGATACGTTCGTAAATGGTGAAAGTAGATAAGAATTCATTTTTCCACTTGCTTCTAAGCTCCTTGTAGTTATCAACAGTAGTTTTTTTCCTAGTATAGGTTTACATTTTATAACATTACGAGAAGACAGTTACAGGAATAATCATTTCTGAAATACTGTGTTGAATGGATTTTAGCATCACAAAAGATTCAACGACAATTTCATATCTACTCATTAAAAAATAAAAGAAATCATAGTGTATAAATAAAATATTATATACGTCGATAAAATACGGAGACCGGCAGTAAAAACACACAATATACGTAATAATTTTTTTGCATCATAAATTGTGAATGGAATGTTTCCTTTGAAACATACAATATCTCTGTGGTAAGACTTTATTGACAGCTGACTATTGAGAGTAGCAGGTTTGCTGTAGCTTGGAACTAATAGTGCGTATTAATCTTTCAAACCGACAACAGGAAGTGACATGGAATCCGTAAGTAATCTTTATAACAAAAAATAGTTATGTTTTTATGGAGACTTACTGCACAGTATATGCATTGCTAACTACTGCACTAGGTATTCCACAAGATGGACGCTTTTTCTCTCTTCTCGTTGTTTGAAAAAGTTTGATGTAGTTTAAGTGGCTAATGCTGTACTTTCCTGAATAGTGACTTTTTACTCAGTATTCTGTGACATATATCACATCACTGTATGCCAAAATGTATCGTCCTTCATCAATTGAAACGCATCATCGAATTCCATTGCGAAACTGTGAATGCTAAAACTGGAAGTTGTTTATTTAAAACAGTGGAAATCTTCACTTAGCGATTTAAGTTTTTATTTTTCAGCTGCTATGCAACATATTCATTATTAAGTGTTTGGTCCCGAAAACTGATTATCGGAATGCTATATACATTCTGTAATGCGATTTTATTTATGGCTATGTGGGTTGTTGTGCAATCAGTGGGACTCGTCAAAGAATTGTCATTTTGGTCTGAAAACTGTTGCATACATTCGTTGGGTGATAGTGTGATAGTATTTAAAATATGTTGCTCTTAGAGCTGTAAAATTTATCCATCCTTACAAACTTCACTCAAATGTGCCATAAGGTTAATTGGCGAGCCAGTGTGAGAAGGCATATAGTTATGTATAATGGTAGCGTAAATGTTCCTTCAACTATATTATTTAGGAATACATTTCTATTACACCCATAAGAAACTGCCGCAATGTTACACACTAAGTGATGAAAAATGTTATCATATGCTATCCCTCGCGATACTAACATTTCATGTGACAAAATGGATGAATGACCAACACGATTATCAAACCAACTTAACTTCATAATAAAACAAAATTTCAAGTTCATTAAGCTACAAAGGGAAGCATCTTTGTCCATTCTGGTTCAGGTTACATTCCAACCTATCCACCATTAATGATTCTGCTTGAAAATCATGTTAACTTAAATGTTAAATAAATCTAAATTTCTAGCATATTATGCTGTACCAACAAGAACCAAGTGCCAGTTTGGTACAGTCTGCATTTGAACTTTAAAAACTAAATTCCTTGGACCTAATGCTGAAACAAGGATATTGCCACTCTTTCAACCTAATATTGCCACAACCTACTTCAATAAATGCTGTAGAATGTTAACATCTCGGACGTAACAACTAGCAGATATGTTTCTTGACAATGTGATACCTGTTATTGTTGTAAGTAAATAAGGCATCTAACGTTTGCTTACAGTTCAAAGTTGTGGCAGTTTTGTGTGTGACACGATCATTATACTTTGATACAAGACTTTCCCCAGTCGCTCAGAGTATAGTGTTATGGCACTCTTCGAATGAAGTTTATGAGGTACGTACATATTTTACAGCTCTGAGAGCAACACATACTAAACAATATAATTTATCGAACATGTATGATGATTTTCAGACCAGAAGAACAATTCTTTTATGAGTCCCAGTGATTACGCTGGAGCTGATGTGATTGTATATATATATATATATATATATATATATATATATATATATATTGGCTCTAGATTACAGGACCATATAGCTAGTTAAAAGTTATTTTGCTTGGATGCTTATTATATTGAACTGCTGATAATGATAAATGTTTTGGCAGAACCAAGGAGAAGTCCATTCAAATTATGTGTTAATTATGGTAGCAATAAAAAGCAGACAGCACACTGAGTAACATATTTTTTTTTCTTTTGTGTTAATTGTCCATAAATGAAAGGAGTAGATGTAGTTTCTATTGGTACTATTTAGAGGTGTGCAGTACTATTCACGGCTAATGGGCGCTTGCAATTGATCGTGATTTGTGGCAATCAATAGCTAATTGGCTGTGTATTTTATTCATTAATCATCATGTTGTACTTACTAATTGTTCACCGAGGAATAACATTGGTGTGGAAATGCACTCGATTTAATGACAAAGGACTTAGAAGCTGATCTTCAATCTGTTAGTCCTATATCCACTGGTTTATATTTCATTCTGTTCTGTATGTCCTCATGTTGCAGGCATACAAAATAAAATATTTATTCAATAAGTGTTAGGTTGTAATACAGCCTGGATCACAGTAACAGTAATACATACCACTTGAAAATTGGGTATTGGCAATATCATGTGATGGTTACATTTTATTATGGTCCGTATTGCATTACAAACTAAACATTAAGGAAATGTTTTCATCTAAACCTTTTGTGTTTAGGTTGTAATGCACCCTGGACCACAGTACAACGATAGATACGATTTGAAAATTGGGTATCTGCAATATCGTGTGCGATAGTTACGTTGCACTGTGGTCCAGGCTTCTTTACAACCTAAATACTAAGGAAATATTTATAAAATGATTTTGTCTGTAACCTTTTGCATTTAGGTTATAATATAGCCTGGACTGCAGTAATAGTGATAGATACGACATTGAAATTGGGTATCCACAATATCATGTGTGATGTTTACATTTCACTGTGGTGCAGGCTGTATTAAGAACTAAATGCTAATGAATTCATTCTTGTATTATGGGTGCAAAATTAATGACTCCACTGTATAAGATGTATTATGACCAATAGTGGAAAAATTATGCTCGGATATAGGTCTTGAAATTGGCTAATGCAATAAGAAGATTTTTCATGTCAAATATTGTGCAACAAGTTTTAGAAGATAAAGTGTATTTTCACATGAAATGTTTTACAAGGTAAAATAAATGTATTTAAAAATTAAATCTATTTCTACTGCATTTATTTATGAATGGTTAACCCAAAAGAAAAAAGTATGTTTCTTGGCGTGATATCTGATTTCTGTTTGCTACCAAAATGAACTCACAATCTGAATGGACATCTTCTTGGTTGTGCCCAAATGTTTCACATTATCGTGTTTCAAATTGAAGAGTGGAATTTGTGGATATTTCCCAATTATAAACACATCTAGAGATAAAAGATCACTTCTAGTTATTTTAAAATAGAAGGCCTATATTTCAGACAGTAAAACTTACTTCATATACTCTGCATGGCCAACATTTCAAAATGGTAGCAATATTTAGCTATTTGCACAAGCATTACACTGTTTAGCACATATAAAGGCTTTGGCTGGCTTAAATTTTTATTTGGTTGTCTACTGCTATTTTACAAAGGTTGTATAGCCTTGTTGATCTCTGTAGCTAAATGGTTGGTGACATTTGTTTATGCTTATTTTCTGTAGGTCTTCCAGCAGCCTAAAGACTGCTGCCAATGTCATTTACAGGAGAATATTATGAGATTTGTGTCTCCCTCACTCATCATGTCACATCCACACAAAGGGGACGGTGCCAAGCTACGTTCACACTTGGATTCTTGTGCCGGAACTTGTATTGGGATTTGTATATTTGACAAGTCGCGATACTTTACCTCATACAAACTGCTCAAACATTTAGCAAATAGCAGAGTATCTCATACGAGTCGCTTATACAGTTTGTATATGCTCATTTCGCCTTTGACTTGTATCTGATACACACACATATGCAGTAACTAAATTTGACTTCACCAAAAACTTAAACATGGATATTAGTGACATGCGTCATCGGAAGAAGGTTCCAGTCTTTGTCCACTCTGTTTATCTCATTAGTTGTTTCATTAACATGGCATAAGCACTAGAGGTGGGCAAAGTGACTCATTATAAAGAGCGGTGCTCATTTTATCATTCTATGAAAATAACTAGTTCTTTTCAATTGTTCACCAGTTCACTAGCTCAGTTTAAACAAAAAGAGCTTTTATATCCATTTTGAGTGTAGTATCTGTTCATTTTATTTACATTTAGACTGATTTCTTAGATTAATCTCACATCAGTTACTTTCATTTATTTTTTATTTACTCCGAAACATTTTTGTTTCTTAAATACTACCAGATTACTTTCATGCAGAAAAGCCCTTTCAAAGCATCAATAAAATATTGTTCAGATTACTGGGAATATTTGAGAGATAGTTTGAGGATAGTTAGCTTTACATTAAATTATTTACAGACACAAAGTACAATAATTTTAAAGAACTTTTTGCTTTAAATGAAATGAAGGTTACTGTTTACAAATAAAATTTTACTTATTTTGCCATTCAGCAGCCTACTTTATTTTTCAGTGTGAATTGGTCGGGCATTTGAAAATAATCTTTCACAAGACATGCTTGTAGTCGGAATATACAAAGAGAAGCAGTGCGAGACGTCAGATTCAAAAGAACTAGGTCCACAGTGGCACTGCTCCGCGCTGTGCTGAGTGCAGGAATCGGAGAATGTCACGGACGAACTAGCTCTTTCCATGCTGTGTGCTGGAATCTGAGAATGTTGTGAACGAACTAGCTCTTCTCGATCTTCGGGATTTCTTATTTTTTCAGAGCGGAGTGGATAAACAATGAACGTCGTGGAGATAAGAAAAAATATGGGTCAGGCGAGAGTGGCAAAACGGAAACCGAATTATTGTTGGTGCACACTCAATTGAAGTTCAATCGAGACTGACACACCACTGTCATTACCACTTCCAAGAAGAACTACCGTTCGCTTTTAGTGAGTGACTGCTCACTCACTCTTTCGAAAGAACTAGTTCACTCACGAATGCCCCTTCTCTAATTAGCACCTTGTACTCCACGTCTAGGTAGGTTTTTTTTCTATTTTCTTTTTGGCTATCATCTATGATTCTGTTCCTGTTTCAGCATCATGTAAGCAGAGACACTTAAAATAAATCTTCCTCATCATGTGACGTTTTTAATGCTTTTACAATTCAAATGAAAATAATGACATTTAATACCACAGCAGTGTACACAAGTATCAAGCAGGTTTTGATATTGCGTTTACTGTTTAAACGCAAGGTTCATACTCATACAAGTCAATGAAAGTATCATACGAGTTATGATACAAATTCCGATACATGTTCTGAATATGTGCCAGATGTAAACATAACTTTAGGTGCGTTCTTTACGGATGTTTAGGGAAACTATATTGATTGAATTTCAATCATAGTGTGATATTCATCTTTTTGTTTTGTTACATGCCATGTTTGCTGAGACGGTTTTGTTCGTAGCATTGGGAGTAGACAATTGTAGTGTCTGCCTTTATTTTCTATCAGTTTTTTCCATTTGTTTTTTATGGTAGCCCTAATCACAGATATTACATCTTTCACTGGGATTAGCTGGTGGTATACACTTTGTTGCTGTTGGCTAATATATCTGACAATTAGTTTTCTGCTTGGCTGGTGTGAGCTTTGATCTAAATTAGCAGCACCTGTTTTTGGGCACTATTAAGGCACTGTACCTGTTCCGTATTTTTGTATCCTAGAATTTTTTTTCCCATTACCATTAGGAAGATTCTGGAGCAAATCACGTGGCTTCCTGAGTCTGACAGGATAACAATCTTCTTTAGCAATATATCTTCCACATATAGTGCGGCTTCTTTGGGAGCACCCATAAACTATGTAGCTTCATTTTGGCTTCCTGTGAACCTCCTGCCCCCCCCCCCACAAAGTCTGACTGCCTCTACACACACCTCCCCCTCTTTCTCCCAGCCGTGTGGCATGTAGCTTTTTTCCTTATTAATTACAGAAGACATCTTGTGCTGTTTTCTCTTGTTAGACTATCCTAAATTACATATGAAGAAAATTTAATGACAGAAATAAATATTCACATGCTGTTGTGTGTTCTGTACTTTATTTTAACTGTGACATTTAATATGAATGAAAAGCTACATGGCTTGGTTCAAACTCCCCCCACGTAGCCCATCGTAGCTTTCCAGCCCCCTACCATACCCCTTGACCGAGCCATATAGCTTATGGACGTTCCTTTTAAGATGCTTATATATGCCAGCATTGACAGTTTGTGTATCTACATATATGTACACCTCACCCTCTTCAGACTTTGAGCCATGTACATAGAAGTGACTTACATCATTTTCTATATCAGCCTGATTGATTAGCAGAGCTCTCTTCTGTTCTGAGTTTTCCCTGAATGGTATGTTCAGCATTGTTTTGTTTCATGATAGTTATGCCGTAGCTAGCTTTGAAGTATGGGAGTTTTGTCATAGTATATACTATTTTTGGTATATCTTTAATTCAGAATATGCTGTAACTGATCGAGGTGTCAATTTCTGTTCCCAGTACTGATGTGATGGGCTGTTTCTTCCTTAGTTCGCTATTGCTTTCTTCAAAGTACTGTTAGGCATTTGTAATTCTCTTAACAAAAATTGCCTTTATATTTCCAGTGGTGGTTCCAGTGCTTCTACTAAGAAGGCATTTTTGGTTGTTGAAAGCATCGTCCAGTTACCCAGACATATCACCTTGTAATGGATTTTATCCAATCGTTGGGCCAGGCTATCTCATGCACCCACTGAGTGTGGTGGATAAGCTTTAAAGCTCTGGCTTTGAATTCATGGGGACGCAGGTTTGAACCCCATCAGGGCATCCAGATTTAGGTTTTCCCAAATCAACCCTGACAAATGCTGGGATACTTCTTTCAGATATAATCAATGTGAGGATGAACTAACATCTGATACAGTAATATATTTGTTTGTGGGTCTGTCCCCCACGAGTATCCAGTTGTAGTTCTTAATACATTGACTGTTCCAGGCCTCGCACTGGGGAGGATGTGGGTTCAATCCATGTCCGAGCATCCAGGTTTGGGTTTTCCAAGGTTTTCCCTAATAATTCCAGACAAATGCCAGATGCTTCCATCAAAAGGCCACCCGAATTCCATGCTGCCATCCTTTCCCACCTGTAATGACGATGAGGTGTAAAGTCATAAGAAAAGAAGAAGAGAGATACATTCATAGCTTTCTAACATTTCATTTGATGTATTTTATATGATGTGATCTGATCTGTTTGCAATTAATGATTAGTTTTGGATATTTTAGGCTCTATTTGTACAGTATTTTGTATGGACATATATCAACTGAGGTTATGTTTGGTAGTCTGTGTCGTATATAGATACAAGCTTTTGATTTTTATAAGGCAATCGTCATTCCATTTTCCACTAACCATTTCTTGAGGTTTGTCAGAGTAATAGAATAGGCATCCTTGGCCTTTGGTATGATGCTGCTGATCACATTTATGCACAGTTCATCATCCGTATACTGCAGTAAAATTGTTTTTTTCTGTTATTATTTGGCCTAAGTCTAAAGTGTATATAGTAAACAGTAGGGGAGATAGTGTAGGTCCTTGTGGTAGCCCAGTGCTTGTCTCTCTTAGTTCTTCTATGCCTGTTTTAGTATTGATGATCAGAATTCTCTTTTGGAGCAGTACACATAGGTTATCTATAAATCTATTAGGAATTCTTATGCGTTTTGGCTTATGGGCCAATATTGAGATGCTGAATATTAGCATACAAAGTTTTCAGGTATAGATATCAATTCATACTAGGGCAATTTTGTATGTCATTTGTGAGTTGTCACCAATAAGTCATTGGTTTCTTTGCCCTTTTGGAGTCCCAGATGGTGTTCTGGTAGCGGTTATGTGATTTGAGTTTTTCCTTGGTTTCTCCAAATCACTCCAGGCGAATGCTTCCTTCAAAAGGCCATAGTCTTAATTACTTCCTGTTCCTTGCCCCCTGTCCTTTCCCACTTCTAATGACATCGACAAGGTATAAAGCCATAAGCCAAAAAAAAAAAAAACTAAGCAGGTTTTGTTTCTATGTACTACTCCAACCTGTGTGTAATCATTTTTATTAGGACCTTCAAGGGGAATGGTGAAAAAGTTATTTGTCAATAGGAGACTGAATCTTTGGGGTCCTTTCCAGTTTGAGAAGGGGCACTATTTTGGCAGTTTTTAGTTCAGGTACATACTTTCTGTTATGTCATGTATTATTTAGTGCACTAACGAGAATAGACTTTCTGGAGAGATACAGGGGTTATAGTGTCGAGTACGAAAATCTTATCCGGTCCGGGAACTTTACTGTAGCTTTTTAATAAAGGTCGTTTCCAACTCTGGCATGTCGAATGGATTGAGGAGAGGGTTCCTGTAGTTGTGTTCTGCAGAGGGAGTCAACCTGGAGAGCATTTTTTCTATTTCAAATTAATTTCTGGGGAACATTGTCAGTCTTCAGTTGCATGATTAAAACTCTTCATTTTTTCATATTTATGACAATGGTGCATCTTTATTAATGATTTCAGAGAACTTTCTCCATCCTTGTCCCATTATCTTCTTAAGCATCTTCTTTGTACGCGCCTGTGTTTTCGTAAATGTAATATAATTATATCAGGTTTTCTTCTTATATTGCCTCCCTAAGGCTCACCACATTTGATTGTTATGCTACTTCCAAGTTGGACGGTGGCCATTGAAGTCATGATGCAATGCAGTTGTGGATGTTGACCTAGGAACATTATCAATTGTTGTTGGAGATAGCTGTATCAGGAGCTGTGTATACAGCTGCTACTGTTATCTGGATGTGTTTGCAATTGAAAATAACTGCACAGGCCTCAGTAGCTATGTTGGTATTGATCAGGTGAATAGTCCTATAGTTGATACATATTTTTGATAAGCAGGACTGTATTACCTTATCCACCTACCCTGTCACATCTGACCATACCATAGGTAAAAAAAAAGTATTGCATTCCCTAATCGCTCATTGAAAAAATGAGTATAGAAATAAATTATTTGGCCCTGATTTCTCTTATTTTATTTTCTCTATCATTGCTGGATATGAGTGTTGCTGGTAGTAACATATGTTTGCCGTCATCCTGAAATAGGGCTATTGTGAATTTTTCAAATAGCTTCTGCGACATCAACGCCTTTGATGTTTCAGATCTTCCCAACCTAACTCCTTCAACATTATTATTATTATTATTACTCCGCGATTCACTGCAAATGGATGGTGAAGGGTACATTTCACCAATCCTAATGTTTAGCCATTTTTGCATAGGAAGGGATATACAGGCTATGGCAAGAGGCCCATGGGCTATTTTAGGAACCATTCCAGCATTCACCTGGAGCGATCTGGGAAAACCATGGAACACCCAGATCAGGATGTCCGGAGTGGTTTATAGATACCCACTCCTATCGGAATCTAAGATCTTTCGCTCGATAACTCCTTCCTAATCCCCTTTCTAATGACTCTTGGAAAAAAAAAGAGTATAGAAATGAATGAGTTATGGTCCTGATTTCACTTATCTTATTTTCTTGGTCATTCCTAGGTATCAATGTTGCTCGTATTAATATGTGTTTACTGTCATTCTGAAATATATCACTTGTGAATTTTTCAGTCAGCTTCTGCTGAGAGCAATGCCTTCCGTGTTTCAGGTCTTCTCAACCCAACTCATTCAACATAGCACTTACACTTTCCCTCCAGCTTTTATACCTGTCAAAAATTGGGTGGCTCTTCTTTGATCTTCTCCCATGCATCCAGTAACCCCTTTTGATAGGGATAACAATATTTAAGTGTTGAAAAACCAGAGCTTTGAATGCAATCGATTTAACTTCCAGTATCCATTGTTTTAAATTTCTACGAATAAATTGAAGCATATGATTTGTTTTCCCAATTACCTTCTTAATATGTTCATTCTACAACAAATTGTTACCCCTAGGTGTTTAGTGGAATCCGCCATTCTAAGGACAGAGCCATTAGTTTTATATTGAGCTAAATGGTGTCACTTTTTTGCTTATATGCATGACTTTGCTTGTCTTAGTGTTTAACTTCAGCTGCTAGTCCTTGCACCAAGCGATTATTTTCATAACATCAGCTTGTAACAAAGCATAGTCATCTTGGGTTTTTATTCCACGATAAATAATAGCATTATCGCCAAATAGTCTTTTTTCTCTTCATTAATTTATATAAGATGTCCTATCACATGTCTCTGGGGTACCCCAGACCTCTTTTCAGTTAGTGATAAATGCTCACCATCGAGAACAACACACTGTGTTGTACCATTTAGAAAGTTTCTAATCCAGTCACATATTTGTCTATAAAGTTTTCCGAGTCTTGTGAGGGACACAGTGTCGAAGGCTTTTCTAAAATTTAATAGAACTAAGTCAACCTGGGATTGCTTATCTATACCACAGCACAAGTCTTGAACTAAAAGTGCAAGTTGTGTCCTGCAGCATCGGCCTTTCCTGAAACCATGTTGATATTAAATATTGGACTTATGATGGCAGTTACAATTTTTTACAAGCATTACTTTATTACAAAGGGGTAGGTAAATTAAAAGCAGGCGTGGAGCAATGAACACCCACACACACAAAATAACATATGTAATATTATATTTTGTGAGTGAAGCTCGGTTTTACAATTAGATGTGACGTGTGGTGAAGAAATTAAATATGTCCACACATGCGTACGCCACATGCAGTGATTGTTTGTCTGGTTACATCTGCTTAACTTGCAGTTGTTTCGTCTAATTACAAGATAAAGATTAACTATTGAAATGTATTATATTGCATCTTTTGTATTGATTATTGCAATCCTGTCTCATCTTTGATAAGTGTTTGGCTTAATTTCTGTATCCATCTATATTCTCACCACCTCAAAGCATTTATAACTTCTCATTATTGTAATTAATATTCATTTTTATCGCAGGTCAAAGCTGAGGCAGCACAGCAACAACAGATGGTAGGAAATGGAAATGGGAATCTTCCTGCTTCCATAACACCTGCACTGCAGCGCACCATACCAGTGGAACATATCATGTCTATCAACCAATGGATTGGAAGGTAATTGCCTCTCATGTTATAACAGACACTAAATAAGCATATTGTGGAGAATACTGTTAATTTTCTTGTTTATTGTGTTACTATAAGTAGTTTTTTATTGTATTTTGAAAAAATATTCAAGTAAACTTTTAACGTTAAGCCCTGTTGACTGTTCATTATTGACTATTTGGATTTTAAACTCTTCATTTACCAAAAAAACTTTATTTGTTGATCTTGTTTTTACTATCTGACAAAAGAATAGTAATTAATGAAAAATTGATGATCTTATGTTTATTGTGTCACTTCATGTTTTGAGGACCAAAACATTTTACACTGTGATCAATTTTTTGTAATGTTGATATTAAAATGACTCCTTTTAATCATGAAATTTGATATTTTAAATAGTTTAGATGAGTCAGGTATCTTCTAATCTTGTAATTGAGGTACTGTCCACTGACAAGTTTATGTGGGATTTCACAGTGATGTGCAAAGGTCCTGCTGTAAATTCAATATCCAATTTTTTGTTTCACTATAATTAAAAAAAATTCCATGGGTATTAAAAAGAGAGATGATAATAACACATGACATCATCTGAGGTGAAATGGATGCCAAATAGAAACAACTATGTATTTGGAAATAGTTGGCAGTGTGAAGGAGTAGATTGCGTAAACAGAGGAACCATCTGAAACCCATTCCTACATACATTTAAACACTTAACAAGTGTTATCTTGTTAGGGATTTCATAGTAATGCTATATCGGGTTATTTCCCTGTGTGTTGGCTTTGATGGCATGAAAAATGAGTTTTATATAGCAGTGTTAAATTTCGCATTGTGTATTGAGATGATGACTTTGTGTATAAGGGTTTGCAAACATTTTGAAACTTTTACATCTCTTAACTTGCAGGTGTTGTTTGGCCTGTAGAGTTAGAGCTTAGAGAGTGTCAGAGAGTTGTTAGATTAATGTGATGGTTAATTTTGATGTAAATTTCCTGTCACTTGCCAGTATGATATAAAACCAAACAATATAATTTCTCTATGTAAATTCATCGTATGGGAGAAGTCATTGCAGCCAATTTAGTTTAGAATAGTTAGCACAGGATGCGTCAAATAGATCTGACTTTTAAAGTAAAAATAATAGAGATGCAAAATATTTAATTGCTTATTACAGAAGAAGTGTTCATGTAATTAATGAAAATCGACCACTTCCATACATATAAGATGTGAAGATAACATCCTTTAAACGGTGTTTATCTTTGACCAAGCATTCTTCCAGCCTTGCACTCAAGCTGCTGAACACCTGTTGGCAATTTCTTGGTGTATAACTTCTTTGAAGTTGTCCAGTGTGCGGAGTTGTTTGTGTAAACTCTTGCTTTAAGGAGCTCCAAAAAAAAATTAAAAATCCCAAATGCTAAGGTCTGTGATCGACTTGGTCATTCAATGAGCCCAACACGCGAGATCAGTCGGCCATAAAACTTGCTTTTCAAAATGCCCATAACGTCATTGGCTGTATTGGCAGTTGCCCCATCCTGCTGGAATCACATCCTCCTGCACACTAAACGATTTCTCATAAGTCAAGGAATCGGGAAGTTTTTCAACATCAACAAATAACATTGTGAATTGACCATAACGGTTTGACCAAGCTCTTCAAAACAGTATGACCCAATGACACAACTTTTTACTACACCACCACACGGTAACCTTAGGACTATGCAGAGGACATTCATGCAGTTCCAGATTTGAAGCCAACCAACAAAAGTTCTGTTCGTTCTCACAACCATCCAGATGGAAATGTGCCTCATCGCTCATCATTAAAAAAATTTGATCGGTCAATCCTAGCAATCATTTCTTCTGCAAATGCTTTACGCTTTGCATAGTCATTAGGCTTTAACTGCTGGACAACAGCCATTTGTACAGATGGGAGTGCAGATCAAAGTGCAATGATTGTCTTACTGAGTGGTTAGATATGTGCAAAGCAGCTGCTCGTTTATGGGCCGGCCGCCGAGGACTGGCTACCACAGCTTCTCTTACTTGACTGATTTTTTCTGGCAGTCCAGGCTGACCTTGGATGTCCTATCGACTTCTTTTTTAATCCTGAACCGATAGCTCTGAAGGTACTCACCCATAGCATAATTATGCGATGAGTTGAGACTCTTCCCCTTAAAACGTCTGCAGAACAGCCGCTGAGCAATAACACAGGAATTGCCACTTTTAAAAACACCTCGACATCAAATGTACGATGTTCACCCGACAACTGCTCCATGGCTACCACAGTAGTCCGCATGTGGCTCTGAAACACACTTATACTATAACCCCCCTCCATCTACTCACTCAACAGTATGGCAGCGAAAACCATCTGATCATTTTGCTGTATAACAGTTTTGCAAGAAAGGTTATAAGTATTCACATTTATACAAAGTTGTTAACAGCAGCAACCGAATTCGTCTGATTAGTTCAATAATACAGTTTCTCATTTTCTGAAATTTATCCATACAACTCCGTATTTACAGATTTGCAGCTCCAGGAATGCAGCAGCATCCAGAACAAAGGCAGCCATCACCTGAAATGGTGCAGCAGCTGGAGGTACAAGCTGAATTAGTACCAGGACAGCCGGTGGGTGCAACAGGTCCTGGAGTTCACCCTGGAATCCGCAGGGGACCTGGGGCAGCTACACGGGGTAGCTCTGCGTCTACTGGATTAGAACAGCAGAAACAGGCATTGCAGCAGTTGTTGCAAGTACTGAGTTCTCCTAACTCAGCAGAACAGCAGCAGCAAATCCTTAATATTCTGTACAGGAATCCACCACTTATGGTAGCATTTATCAAACAGAGGCAAATAAACCGGACAGCTGCACTGGCAGCCCATTGGGGACCGGATGCGGCCACACAGGGTAGCTCTGCAGATACTGGTTCAGGTATGCAGAACCAGTCCGCTCAGCATTTCTTGCAAGTACTGGGGTCTTGTAACACACCAGAACAAAAGCAACAAATCTTGCAGATTCTGCGTAGAAATCCGCGGCTTATAGCAGCATTTATCACACAACGGCAAAGAAACCAGACAGCTGCCGCGGCAGCCCACGGGATGTCTGGAGTGGCCGCACATAGTAGTTTTGCCATCACTGATCTGCAGAAACAGACCCTCCAGGAATTGTTGCAGGTACTGAGGTCCCCTAACAGACCAGAAAAACTGATACAAATCCTGCAGATGTTGCGAAGGAATCCGCAGCTTATGGCAGCATTCATCAAATGGCAGCGAGAGTACAGAACAGGTGCTGCAGCAGCATAGTGCAGGCAGCTGTCACACAACTTCAGCTGCAGTTATAACACCTCTTATAACAACATCAGCAAGTGGCTGGTCAGACTATATTGCTATGTGGAGCTGTCTTGTAACACCTGTCACTTGTAAATGCAAACAGGCAGCTTCCAGGGGATACCAACAAAGTGCCCCTCATGGTGCTGCAGAATAAATTTTGAAAGTTCATGGAACAGTTGTAGTGTAAATGAAACTTTGTGTACTTAAGTCTTCTGTTTTCTTATATTTTATCTTAATTTACAGGGAGAAGAGTAGCTGCTGTAGTTCGAATATGGTGACCAAAATTATCAAAAATATTGTTTGTAGTGGTTTCACCCAATGTGAGGGGAATGTTAGGTTTGTGTGCCAATTCCTTGAGTTGCATTGTAGTATTCAACTATATGGATTTCTAAACACATCAGTAATATTTCAGGTCATGTGACTCTTGTAGGTGTATAAGCGTGTACATATATAATACACTAAAGCAATCTCTTATCTGTGTTCCTAAATCCTGTAATATTTAAATTATTGTCACCTGTATATAGACATTGCTTTGGAAGCGCTGCACTGTTATATTTATCTTGCATGTAGTTACATTATATTGACACCATTCTTAGATGCCATTTCAATTGTATATGTTCTCTGGGAGGAAAAGGATTGATTGAAGGCATTGTCTTAACAAAGCTGTAGTTTGTTTCTCTCTTATCACAGATATTCATAGTGTAATATTAGCATTATAAGGATTGTTGCATAGTGAAATCCTCAAGATGCAAAGGAACAACATTCCATGCAACTCAGTTTTTCGGAAAACTGGGAAAAAATTACATGTGTGGGAGATAAAAAATCACAATTGGTGTTTCATAATATTAATTAAAGGTTAATGTTTTCCACTTCTTCCTTATCACATAATATTCTCCATGACCTCATAATAAACATCCAAAGTGCACAGAATATTTTCCTTTTTGCATCTTGCTGATTGTTGAAAGAAATATCCTTAAAATATTTCAATTTACTCAAGGATCTATTTAAAAAAATATAAGGGAATTACATTCAGAAATACTTGTTTATCTAATAGTAAATAAATAGTAGATAAATAAAGTAAATAAAGTTAAGAAATTATACATATAAACAATAAACAAAGATAAGAATAATAGCTAAGTTTGAATCTCTTCTACCTCCCGGTCTTTCATTGAGTGTTAAGTCAAGTTCTTCTGTGTCGATTTCTGTAGACCATTTCAAAATTCAGTTTTAGATTTCTTTATGTTAATGCAGAATATATGAGACTATCTTGGTCACATGTATGATCTTTTTCTGGTCAGTCGGTACTTTATGGCCATAGGCAAGGTCTGTTGGTAGCATCAAGTCCACACAACCTTTATGGAATTCAAAAATATTTCTGTTCAATCCATTTATGAATTTAAATACTTCATGAGGTCGTACTGTGAATGTGTATGTATTCATTAATGGCATTGTACAATTCTGTTTTTGCTTTGGCTAAATCTCTGTTGCCAGGCAAAATGCAGTGCCCACATAAAGGCAAGTATTATTGGATTTTTTTTAAATTGACAATAGTAAGACTCAAAAGAAACCTGATAAGGGTTTGGTTTTGGTTTTGACCTACACAGACATCACTAAACGCTTATTGAAATTTCACATCAGGTGAAATGCAGATATTTAAAAAAAAAAAAAATCGTACAGAAAGGTACAGATTCCATCAAAACATTTTTCGTTTTTTTAATGGTAAGTATAAAACACTGATATACCTTCTACAAGGTAGAGGATACAAAACAGCAAGTTCCAAAGTTTCCTCAAATAAAACATTTCTTGGAATGGAACTATAAAAAGAGGTAAATTTTGCATGTAATCAAATACTTTTGCTACTTTGCAGTTGCAACCCAGTTCCTCATATTGTGAGCACATGCCCATTTCAGGACAGCTATATTAATAGTTAAAATTTTCTTTAGATTAGCTCAAATAGTAATCATATATTACTTTACCTTGTAGGTCTTTTCGCTTCTTCAAAAATAGTTCAGACATTGTCTTAAATATCAAACCACATGCCAGGTACATTAGAGGTGAAGGCATTTAATAAGAAATGTTATGTGTGAAATGATGATAGAAGCTGTTGGATCTGTATTATTACATCATCGAGAATATATACTTGCTTAAATATAGGTTGGTGTGTAGGGAAATTGCCGGAGCGTGTGCTCCATCGCAATTTAATTACATATTATTATTATTATGCTTACCATGTAACTTAGCAGGCAGTTCATTCTTCTCAACAAGATGAGGCAAACAGAATATTTCCTTGCTGAAAGGGAGCATCCGTAAACTACGTCGCTCAGTATGGGGGAGGGGGAGCAGTTGGCTGGAAAGCTGCACTGAGCTGCGTGGGGATTGGGAAGGGTTGGTTTGAGCTAGGCTGCATTGCTTTTCCTTCATATTATTTGTCACAGTTAAAATGAGGTTCAGAAAAGACAACAGAGTGTAAATATTTATTAAAGTGAACCTTTTATTCTATCGCCTCAAATTTTCCGTTCATCTATCGCAAGTCGCATTACAGCCGCCCAGGCACATGCGTGCACGTATGAAGTGACCTAGTGCGAAGGCCCCATGTCCATTAACACTCACAAGGGGAAGTTTTCAATGTGGAAATCGCAATCGTAGAAAGAACAAGTCTCGAAAATAGTAAGTCACCTCTGGTTTCTCGCCCTAAAGCAGTTCTGCCTGGTGGGCATCCATTTAAGAGAAATCGGGGATTAAAAAGAGTGCTTAAATTGTATGTACAAGAGCTATACTTGTACGGAAGACAGTTAGTTTATTATGTATATTTAGCCGTACCCGTTGAGTCGGTGTGATCAGATGTGATTGGTCCAAGGTTCGATCCCCCCACCCGCGAAATTTTTTTTTAATTGCTATTCTATGTTGCATTAAAATTGTTTTGAAACAAATTCTACAACTTTTTTTATTTTCCTTTGACAAATACGCAAATATTAGGAAGGTACCACCGCAATCTACTCATTTATGTCAGCCATGTGATGTGTATTTCTGTCCTCGGGTAAAAATACTAATAGAAAAGCTCCAAAATGTGCCGGAACTGTTGCAAGATAACAGTGCAATATCTTCTCGTGAAGATGCTGTTAAGACATATTCTCTTATTCACCACACTTTGCAAGTGCCTGTATTTTATGAGGTAATAAAATATTCATGGTATGTTTCAAAATTAATGAATAAAAGGCCGAAATTTACAAATGTTAATGAAACCTTTCCTAAATCAATAATAAATACTGTATGTGACTGTCGAAACATATCATTCATAAAATGTTCCTGGTGTGCACATAATTTTTGTTTCAAATGTTTTTATGACTTACACCATCCTAATATTTGCGTATTTGTCAAAGCAAAATTAAATGTTGTAGATTTTGTTTCAAAACAAATTTTTAATTAAACAAGGTAGAATGGCAATAAAAAATAAATAGGAAAAAAATTTCGCGGTTGGTGGGATCAAACTTCAAACCCATCGCATCTGAACACTCTGCCTTAATGATCACGGCTAAATAGAAATTATAAACTAACAGTCTTCCGTAAAATTATAGCTCATTTACATAAAATTGAAGCACTTTTTTTAATCCCTGATATCTCTTAAATGGAAGCCCACCAGGCAGAACTGCTTTAGGGCGAGAAACCATAGGTGATGTGCTATTTACCAGACTCGTTTGTTCTACGATTGCAATTTCCACACTGAAAACCTATCCTAGTCAGCAACTGAAGCAAGGTAATTGGGAACGTGATGAATGGTTTCTAATCTTCTCTTCCGAAAATCGGAAGTGTTATTTTTTCGTCCATCTATCGCATGTCGCATTATAGCCGACTGCGGAGTGGGGATAAAGTGAAAGGCACTCAGCAGAGCAGCCAAGGCCAATATGGCGGTGCCCATAGCTCGCATCAGTTGACCATTTAGCATTTACATTCTCACTTATTCGTGCAATTTTATTTATTATGTATTCTGTACTCTAATACATAGATAGAAATTAAAATTTATAGTTGGATAGCTTGTTTACTATTGATTTCCCATTACCCATTTTCCAATTATTAAATTAAGAACGCAATTTTAATATTCTAAATTGAATAATTTTCCAAAAAATTTCATTTAAATGTGTAAAAAAGTTAGTTTTAGATTACGTAATGATCAATCATAATTTTGGGATGGATATTGCAATTGTAAGCATAATCGGAATTGAAATATTCAGATTCTGACAGATTCTCTCATTTCCATAGTGAACAATGATTTAAAGAAGCTCTTCAGATCATTTTATGTTTACAATTTTTCTTGTGAATACTAGCATTCGAAAATTCAGTATTTATTCATATAATTCTCCGTTACCATCACAACCTTACTCACGCAATATGATCAAGCAATTCCTTCATAACTCGTACTATTTTTTCCTTAGTAGTCAACCTAGAGTCGTTCACATTCTATCCAGCCATACTTTTCTTCCATCTTTGACATCTTTCAATCACTACATCTCATTCCTGGCAACGATTAAAACCTTCATCGTGTGCACCTTTGACTACCTCTCTCTTTCATCAGTAAAGTTGTCTCAGAAGGCTTTTATATCCAAAGCAGCATCATGAAAGTTCATGTTAGGATCCTGGAGCCACTTTTCAACACAGTCAATAGAAGCATTTACATTATTCCAATATCTTAGCAAAGTCAGAAAATCATAGGGTAACGTGATATTATTTTATTTTTTGTTTCACTAATTAGATTGCGATCATCTTTTTCAAACAATCTGTCAGAACTGATTTCCCAGTTATTTTATCTTAGTGTACAAGTCCAATGTAATGCTGTTTTTTGTTTTTCATTTTGGTATAAAATTAACCCGGGATCACTCGCGCCTATTGTTGTCTCGCGACAACTCCCGTGTTAGAATTTTTCTAACAAAGATATTTTTTACGTTTTTGGCTGTAGGTTCCATACAGAGCTACAATTAGCAAGTAAATTTCTTCTTTATTATTACCAAAACATTATAACGACATATAAACATTAAATGAAACATATATCTTGCTTTAGTTTTAAATTTTAATTCTTTGCTTCCCCTTTTACACCTGGAAGCTGTATCACAGTATTTGACGAATTGTTTTTGACGGAACGGCTTTGTGCTTGAACCACTTTGTTTTCCCATCGCTACCTAGATACATATCACGATTTGCAGAAGTCAGGGCTACAGTAGACGCAGTTTCCGAATCGCTGATAGACTGATCTGTTGCTGTGTCTATCTCTTCACGTTCAGACTGTGCATTGGTATCTGAAGACACACCTTCTATGTGGATATATTCGTCCAGCGATTCCTCTAGCCACATCCAGATCTTTTCGTTATGATGACGTTTTCCCGTAAAATTTTATATATTTTCACAACTGACATTGTATGTCATGTACTTGGTGTACACAATTGCTTCATTCAATATATAAAACCCAATAAGTATACTTAATTTTTTTATAAACCACGTAATACGTGCAGAATACGTCCAGGAGAAGAAATTAACCTAATCACACGTCATAAGCACAGAGAAACAGAATAAAAGAGAAGCAAGGTGTTGTTTCACGAATGCACAAGGCATTGTCACGCGAGAACTTGTACTTGGAGCCACGAAAGATGCGTGGAATGAAGGTAGAGATATCAAAGAAAGCATTGCTAGATCAACACTTCAATTTCTTTGAAATACATTGTAATATTTCAGTAAAATCATCAATGTTAGATTTTTTCTCACGCGCGAGCGATCCCGGGTTAACAGGGTTTCTATACATCATCCACCATATCACCCCCACCAACTTTTTCTCCTACTAAATTACTTATGTTTTATTCAAATTATTCAATAGGCTTAGAACTGGTAGCCTCACTGCTCTTAATCTCATCACACTCAGAATTATCTAAATTTATATCCTCTTCATCTGCTGGTAAATTGGTGATGTATATCGTGGATTTTATTGTACACATTGAAGTGTTGGCAGCTTCATGGAACATGTGGAACTTCTGGTAGCATAGTTCTTGAAGTACTTATTAGATAGATTTTTGTACTACTTCCTCTTGCAATTTTCATTTTATCATTTTTTTTTTAGCAATGGGAAATATGCATGTAATTCAAATAAATGTCTAGTATTTTTATTTTAAAGCATTAGTACTGTAGAATTACAGCTACAATATTTTTTCCCTATTTATTTGCTGTTTATTTATTGATTTCACTTGATCAAAAGTGTTAAAAATGCTAGAGAAATTTAACTTTATAAAACAGAGTGCTATTGGTTGAATCAAATCGTGATGCCAAAGTACACGATCATATTATTTACTGGGCGTTTTATATAATCTTATGACCGTGGTTTTGTAAAATAATCTCCCAAAAAAAAGGTATTTTCATGATAATGTATTTTGCATCATACCCTGATCTTACGGTTGCTGACGTCGGAGAAGTGAAAGCTACAAGGATATTAAGTGTTAGAAATTTGAATTAATAATTTTTTTATGCTTTCAGTTCATTAGTTATTCACTAAATACACCTAATGTGAAGCAAGGGATGCACCAGAGTATCTGACAATGAAACTGCTGATAGTGTTAAATATACATATAATTCAAATATAGGTCTAATATATTTAAAACAATCGATATTACCCTCAACATACTGTAATTTTTTCCAGGAAATAGCTTTTTAGAAATGAAGTCATCACTGTTGTATCTGCAGATTGTGTTTTAACAACACAATCCAGTGGTACATCCATGAAGACTTCATTGCATTCATACACCGGTAAAGTATCCTTTCTTACATAATTTTTGCACTTATTTTTTTATGCATTTTCAATTTAAATAGGTATTATTTTTTATTTTGTTCCATTTTTGTCTTTTCTAAACTTGTAAGCTGTCAAAACGTACAGTATTTTAAACAAAATATCTAACACTGAAAAAATCGATTTTTCCTTTTTTCTACAATTGATATATTTAATTCCTTGAAGTGATGGAGTGTAAATGGTTGAAAATAAAACAATGTACATGATTAAAATAGAGTCACCCTTTAACCGAATTTCAATACCTATTAGCGAGGCATATTTGGAAGTCAATGTTAATATATTGACCGTAATTGCATTTGTTGTATCCCTTAGAAGTAATGTAATTTGTTCTAAAGTTGAAATAAAATAATGTTATAATTTTATCTGCTGAAGTTGTTGATACTGTGGGGATTTATACCCGGGTCAGAGAATTATGGAGCGGGCATCTTACCCCCTACACCACGCTGACTCTAGGCAATACATGCCACTTTTTGTATTTAAAAACTACATTTGAAAACATGACTCTACCACAGAGATATCCCTATCAGTCAGTTTAGTTATTAAAATTTTTGCCTCTTAAAAGTGATTAATTCAGTTAGACATATAAGCTTCAATATATATTCAGGAGTTTTAAATCCGTTTTTAAAATATCTGATAGTCTCGTTTGTGGACTTTAAAAGGTTCATGGTTGCTTTTGATTAAACTTGAATAAGAAATGCTTTGAAAAATATACTTATTAAACTTTTATAAACGAAGGTTATGATTAAACTTTGAATGTATTATAATAAGTTTATCATAATAACATTAAATGTTATGTACTTAAATGAAAATGATCTTTACAACAATATAAACATCTTGTGAAGATTCTTTTTTTTTTTTTTAAACATTCACATCTCGTTGGTCATTAAAATACATTTTATCAGTTGCATTTCTTATCATATTTTTGCATAGAGGTATAATACTGTATTTATAAAATAGTTTTTGACCTGCTTCCGTATAGAAATTAGTTATATAACACAATACTTTTTAGGTATAATACTCTACAATATATAATAGGCTACATTAAAGGAGTTGTGTAAAATGACGTCATAGTGTTGTTCCAATTGTTAGATCACAATTGCAGTTTTAAAATATTTTAAGGTTAAATTTTAATATTTTTATAAGGTTTATATTTTTTGTGATTATATAACTTCATTAGTAATTGACTTAAAATATAAAAATAATACTTGTATATACCCTATTGCTCAACATTCTGATCAACTTTATTTTTTCAGCTTACTCTTTCTATCTTCAATGGAATTCCACATCAGGTTTCGAAGTTTTTCCAAATTCAGCTTCATAAAACTTTATTGTTACAAGAGTCAAAATTTTCAGCCTAATTCAATATTTAGAAGTGGGTGAAAATTGAGTTGCCTTGATTGATTTGTATATAACTATGTATTTACATAAAAGTGTCTTATAAGTACTAAACAACCACATCCAAACCCTCTGAATGTACCCCTGTGCAGGTACCTACATTAGTCAGTAAGCCATATAAAATGTATTTTACAGTACCTACTAATCATGTTTAGGTTTTTGCATATTGTTTACTTGTGTTATTAATTATTATGGTAATAAAATCAATTTTAGAATAAATAAACACAGTTCAATTTCAGATTATAGTGCTACCAATTTTTATGTCATACATGTTATCTGCTGTAGAAAATGGAAAATCAGTAAATAATGTATATTCGTACTTAGTGTAAAATATCATATATTTATATTTAAAGTGCTGTCATCGATGGTAATTTAACTTATTATGTATATTGAGTAACTTGATGATCACTCGTGACATATGCAATAGAAACAAAATACACAACTGTGCCATAACTTAGGGGCCTGGTATATTTTACTTTATTTCATTTTTGCCTTTTCTGTACTTGCATATTTTCAAGAACTATTTTAAACAAAATACATAACATCAAGAAGAGCCATTTTTTATTTTTGTACGATGGATATATTTAATTCTGTGAAGTGGTGGGATATAAATGGTTAAAAATAAAATAATGTATGTGACAAAAACAGATTCACCTACTACCCAAATTTCAATGGCTATTGGTGGGTCATATTACAAAGTCTTTTTTAATATATTGGCTGAAATTTCATTTAATGTGTCTGTTAGAATTAATGTTTAAAGGTTGAAATAGAATTAAAAACATTCACGATCAACAATTTCTGCACATAAAAATCTCTGATACTGTAGGGATTTAAATGCAGCTCAGAAAATTAGGAACCGCACACTTTACTGCCTACACCACATTGACTATATGTGACTGTATGTGCCAAATTTTTTTAATTAAAAGACATTTGGATTATTTCTTTGGTAGGCCTGTTGAGAAGAAACAATGGTACCACAGACATCATTATCAGCCAGTTCAATCATTAAATGATGTGGTCTCCTAAATTCATGAATTCAGGTAGACATATTCCCTCCAACAAATTCAAGAGATTGAAATCATTTTTAAAATGTCAGATGATCTCCTGTGTGTGCTTTAAAAGGTTCATAGTTGCTTTGGTTTAAACTTGAATAAGAAAATATTCCCATTAAACTTTAGTAAACTAAGTTATGATTAGAGTTTGAATAGGTAACAAATTGTTATATATTATAAAAATTTTAACATTATAACATCAATCATTAGGTACTTACATTAAAATTATATTCACGACAATGTAAACTACTAGTTGAAGATTCTTTATGTCTTGCCATGGTTTTTTCTGACATTCATATCTCGCTGGACATAAAAATATATTTCATCAGGTGCATTTTTTATCGTGTTTGTATATATAGGTACACTACAGTATTTATAAAATGGTTTTTGACCTCTTTCCATAACAAAGTTAGTTATAAAATATAATACTTTTGATATTTTACTCCACAATATACAATTCGCCAATATAGTCATACACAATTATGTCACAGTGCAGTGTGCCAAACTTGCTGTGTTTAAATGGTCGGAACTTGATTACAGTTTTAAAATATTTTTTCTAGTATTTAAAGTTTATTATTATCATTGATTTAAAAATATGAAAATAATATAAACATATCCCATTTTGTATATAAGAATGGAGGAGATGTAACATGGGATTTGGAAATGGCAGATATATTGAGTGACAGATTTAATGAGACTACAAGTGACTGTCATCTTGGGATGGGATGGAATAAATCATGTAAGTAGAAATGTGGAAACTAAAATTGATTTAATAAATATCTGTCTAAAAGCAAATATAGGTTATATTTAAGACATGAAAAATAAAATGGTAGAAAGAAAGAGATACCAAGGAAGACGATGAATAAAATACACCCAACAAATAATAGAAGCTGTTGGATGCAGAAGATTATGTTGAGGAGGGTGGAGAATAGAGCTGAACAGAGAACCACCATAAACCAATCTAAAGATTGACTGGTGAAGAAGAAGAAGTCATGGTGATGGAAATTTGAGGTAATTGTTATTTTTCAGCTAAAACAGGACTTCAATAAAACTAAGTTTTACAATCAGATGTGAATAATGGTCACAAGTATTAGATGGGATAGGCAACGGTTTCCAAACAATATATTTGTGGAAGTAATGAGATGTTTTGACAGTTCTAGGCTTATAAAGAGTGTATTTTAAGACATTAATCTGAGTTTTGTTGTGAAAATTATGAATTGCAAACATGGTGCAATATTTGAATCCACGCACTAACATCGTTTAAAATAGAGGGGCAGCCACCAAGTGTCGCTTTTTCATCACAAGTCTTCATCGACAGTGGGACGTTCGGTCCATAGCAAAATTGTAATTTTAGTGGCAGTGACTGAGATTAGCATGTGCATTTAGTTATTTGAGGTTGGTCTTTTGTCATGTTCGGGGATAAGTAAGTTTCGGATCATGAATAATAAGGTTGACCGGGCTCAAAATCTTTATTATCTTATAAGGCCCTAAGTAATACGGAATTATCTTGCCTTTTCCTTGATGGCTCCCTTGCTGACGAACCGGAGTATTAA
>JARYHS010005728.1:0-26455 GCA_031002005.1 Vandiemenella viatica
GTGCCACCCACAGACTGTCATTAAAAATTGGTGCACCAATATTCTTTCGCAATATAAATCCACCAGTTTTGTGCAACGGAACCAGGCTCGCTGTGAAAAAACTGATGCCGAACGTAATTGAGGCGCAATTCTTAATGGCATGTCGAAAGGAGAAGATGTGCTGATTCCCCGTATCCCATCATTCCCACAGATATGCCATTTGATTTCAAGCGTCTGCAGTTCCCTGTTCGCCTTGCATTTTCAATGACCATCAACAAGGCAACAAAATCGCTTCAAGTTTGCGGATTAAATCTGGAAAACCCATGCTTCTCACATGGTCAATTATATGTAGCATGCTCACGAGTGGGACAGCCGGAAAATTTATTTGTTTTCTGCAAAAGATGGAAAGACTAAAAATATTGTATATGCTGATGCACTTGAATAAACGTTCTTAAATTAAATTTCAAACCAAAATAAAATCACTGTCTTTTATTGGTTTTGTATATTTAAATATGTCTGTATTGTGTACATATACCAATTTAGAATGAAAAACTGGCACAAACCGTTCGTCCGTTTACGGTGAAGCTTTGGTGAGTTTGTCGACGGGATGGCGGAGAGGTTTCCTGTCAAAAAAAATTAAAAAAACCCACCCCTCCTCCCCATAATTTAGACAAAACCCATATTCATCAGATTTCCATGAGAATTTGCACACTTATAGTTTGAAACAAACAGAAAAATACTGCCTGCACATGTTTTTCCAAAGCGCATCCCGTCTCACCCTTTCCAACTGAAATGAATGAAACAGCACTTTAAAATTTATATGTAATATTTTTCATTTAATCTATGTGCCTACTCAAGTCCCAATAGTGAAGCATTGCCGGTCAGCTAGTTCATTATAAAAGCCCGAATGTAAAATTACAAATACTTAATTTAAATGATTGTACAAAACAATCCATGTAAAACTTGTAATAGATTGTTAAATACCATCCCCTTTCATTGTGTTATTACCTATATAAAAAATGTATTTCAAGATATAGGTAATTTCGAAACAGAGGCTACATGAGGTAATAATAAATGTAAATTGTACTATATCTCAACTATATACCACTTCAAAGCCATTAAATATTTTCAATAGAACAGTCAATTATGTATGAAGTATCCAACAAGTGTAATATGTAACAGGATTGTTAAATACCATAATCACAGCATTGACCATTACATACATTCACTATCCATAGGTAATTCCGAATCAAAGGACACATTAATGATTATAATAAATATAAATTGGAATATGTTTTAACTGTAAAATATTGTACTGAATATTCAAGAAAATGTAAAGAAATGCAAAACCATCAGCTGGTCAATTGGCGCAAGCCAACGACCATAAAAAATCTTATATATATATATATATATATATATTATATATATATTATAATAGACGCGTGTTTTCATATTTTCACTTTTCAGCCACCACTACCAAGCACAGATCACTGGTCTTTGTGTGTGTGGAAGTAGCATGGAGTTTCCTGTCGTACACAACGTTGGCCGAATGTCGATAGCTGTGGCGATGTGGGAGATATGATGATTAAAGTTGGCCAATGCAGGGCGTTTTCATATTTCGATCAAAAATTGTGTCTTCTTATACTTCTCCTTCCTGCCACAACTACACAGCATAGACCATTGGTGTTTGTGGTAGTAGTAGAATCATGTCTCCTGTCATGCACTATGGTTGTTAGATGTTGGTAGCTATGGGGTGTGGGAGATATGGGGGTTGAAAGTGGTCGACCTGCGGCAATTTCATATTTCTGCCAAAGACTCATGTGTCGTTGTGTATTTCTTTTCAGCGAAAACTATCTATCGCAGATCACTGGCGTTTGTGTGTGGTAGTAACACAGAGTCACCCATCGATCACAACGTTTGCAACGTTGGTCGAATTTCGGTAACTGTGGGAGTTTTGGAGATATGGTGTATGAAATTGGTAGATCAAGGGTATTTTCGTATTTCATCCAAAGACATGTGTGTCCGTAAATTTTACTTTGCTGCCTGAACTACATAGCGCAGATGACTGGCATTTGTGTGGTGTAATAGCATCACGTCTCCCATCGTGCACTATGGTTGTTAGATGTCGGTAGCTTTCAATAGAAATTCTTTACAAACACGAACTAAGTCGTGGGTACCAGCTAGTAAGAAAAAAAAAGAGAGAGGTAGACAGTTAGTATACCACTACACACAACATGGCACAATGAGGAATGGGGGAGTGAAACAGTGGTTACAACTGCGCATTGATGGAAAGGGACTGCACGTCCTACATCAATAATCAGTTTCCAATCGTCATCCTGTAAATAATCAGAATATATGTAAAAGTCGTGTAATTGTATGAAAAAATGTATAAAATTGTCTGACATACGTAAAAACTGGTTGTAAAGGCCTAGTTTTCTTACTAATATTTCTTATAAAAATATGTATTTACAATTTCCGGCGTCAGGCTAGTATTGTAGGCTTTTTGTTTTACCTTTGTACCCCAATACAGTGTTTAACACCACTGTTGAAAATATATTGTCTTTTAACTAAAGTAAAATTATTTCTTTAACACACCTTTAACTTTCACAAAAATAAAACAATAATCGATTACTTATCTTACTGTTGCTTTTACAATATACGAGGCGTATTCCAAAAGTAAGGTCCGTTTGATCATAATAAAAACATCGTTCAGGATACAAGGTTTTATTAACGTCAGTATGTAACTACATATCTAGTTCACTTTTCCACATAATCGCCGTTCATATCAATACACTTTCTGTAACGCTGTACCAGTTTCTTTAACCCATCGGCATAAAAGTCTGCCGCCTGGGACCTGAACCAATTGGTAACGCTCGTCTTGAGTTCTTCATCGGTTTGAAATCGTTGTCCACCAAGCCACCGTTTCAAATGCAGGAAGAGAAAATAGTCGCTTGGTGCAAGATCTGGACTGTAAGCAGGGTGGTCTAGGATTTCCCAACGAAACTCTTGAATCTTCTCTTTGGTTTTGGAAGCGGTATGCGGGCGTACGTTGTCGTGCAGGAGGATGATGCCAGACGACAGTTTCCCGCGGCGTCGATTTTGGATGGAACGTCTCAGTTTGGTGAGCGTTGCACAGTACACGTCAGCTGTAATGGTTGTCCCACGGTCCATGAATTCGATCAAAAGGACGCCCTTTTCGTCCCAAAACACGGAAGCCATCATTTTGCGATTCGTGTACGGCGATTGCTTACACTTTTTTGGTTTGGGTGAACCGGAATGGCGCCACTGCATTGATTGTTGTTTTGATTCTGCGTTGGTGTACGCTATCCACGTCTCGTCTCCCGTAACAATTTGGGAAAACAAACTGTCTCCATCTTGTCTATAGCGCTCCAAAAATTGTCGTGCGCTATGCATTCGTTGCTCTTTGTGCTGAGCGGTGAGCAGTTTTGGCACCCACCGCGCACAAAGCTTCCGATATCCAAGCTCGTCAGTGACAATCCTGTAAATTGAGGTTCTAGCAACATTTGGGAATTCCATAGCCAGACCACTAATCGTCAAACGCCGATCGCTTCGCAGTTTTTGGTTAACTTGCTCGACGATGTCGTCGGTCCGAATACTGGGCCTGCCATTCCGCTGTTGATCGTGCACATCAGTGCGACCACTTTGAAATTCTCGACACCAGTGTCGAACTTGTTTCTCACTCATTATGTTTGGTCCATACACTACACACAATTCGCGATGGATGTCCGCAGCTGACGATCCTTTTGTCAACAAAAATCTAATCACACCGCGCACTTCACAACTGGCGGGAGCTACGATTGTCGCGGCCATTTCGAACTGCTCTCAACAATAGATATACGGCTACTGCGGCACGCCAACAATACTGCATATTTACCAGGAGTTGGTAGATGGCGCTGCAGGTGGGAAACGTCATTCAGGCCTATCATCTGTGACATCTTGTACCCCGGACCTTACTTTTGGAATACGCCTCGTATTATTCTATTCGAAATCTAAAACAAAACATTTATACTGTTCCTTCTTCATTGCCCTCGAGATTATTTTGTCCAATATCGATTGTCGATATGTAATTTATAATTATGTATGAATCCCCCAGGATTGGATCGTCTTATTAATTTTCAGGTTATTTTAGTAATCAGATATCTTCCTTCACTTAATTCGGTATGGTTTGACATTCTCTAACGGTGGAAAATAATAATTTCAAAGTTACTATATATGATCATAATTATTTAATGACAAAAATATGCTTTAATAATAAATTACACGATTAGTGAGCACGTTTACCTCACATGGTGAACCACGAAAATTACATAATTCCCCAATAAGTGATAAAAACCATGGCAATTAGGTCAACTCCTTTCTCGATGGGTAAAATATGTATAAATTGTTTGTTTCAGTTGAGGTAATAGTCTTCAGAAATCACAAAATCCTGTAGAGACTATACTAATAGACCCGCCAAACGTATGTTACAGTTATCAAACAGGGTTAGATGATGCGCAAAATGACGGCGTGGCTGAATACCAATCTTAAAACACTGGAGCATAATGAACTTAAAAAACGCGATAATCCAGCAATAATAATGCGGCAATCCCGCGTACGAATTTGGTGATCCGCCGATCGCGGAGGGCTGGTATACATTTTGCTTAAAGATAACTTAAGAAGAATAACAGCGCGGACGACTTTGACTAAATAGTGCTCAAGAGGTTAGTTCGTTCGCTTACTTGGACGTAGACATAATGCAATGCAATGCATCTATGATCATAAAGCCTGTTGTCCGTTCGGGTTGATAAAAGGTCATACGGATAACGGTGAGCTCTATGGTTGATACAGGATATCCATCGTTTGCACATCCTGTAACACATCTGTTTGATGAAGTTAACGTATGTGCAGCAGGTAGAAGCTACTACATGTTTTTGTTATTTCTGAAGACAGTTGCCTCAACTCAAGCAAACAAATTATTCAGAGTTCGTCTATCGTGGAGGGTACTGACTAATTTTAATCACTTGTTTGAGAATTATTTAATTTTCGTGGTTCACTAATTTTTTTACTGATTTTTTGAAAATGGCTTTAAATATTTATTGATACACGATATTTAGCGGGTACTATTTATTTTTTGACGAAAGTGCTTATTATACGTAAAATTCAAAGTTAAAATTAAGAGTATTTGAAAGCCCTCCAAAACGCTCCTTTCCTGCCTGGCGTGGGCCAACGACATTCGTGACGTCACGTGCCAGCAAGCGCTCACTCGAGGTAAGTAAGGTTTGGTTTGTTTCTTTGAATTTGTGTGTAAATTGTTTGAAATATTGTTTATAAATAGTGTGTAGTACATCAATCTACAACCAAAACAATAAAAACTCTCAAAATAAGTATTCCCGCGTTAACAGAAAGAGGAAAAAAAAGTCGCTGCAACTTGCTCATAGAAACCCTGACGATATTGCGATTAAGTCGCATATCATTTACTGTAAATATAATTTGCACCATAATTTTTTTGACATAATGTAGTACGCTGTTTAAGGCGAGTATCAGTAAAGTTAGGGTTCTTAGATTCGATCCTCGCTTTGGAATATGTTTAGTTATTTGTGAGCGTTTTCTTTAGATACTATTTGCTTTTGGTAGCGCCGCATATTCTTTTTCCAAAATCCAGAAAAACATTAATTTTTTTCTGAATGTTTAAAAAAAAAATTGGATAGCAAAAGAGACATAAACAAAAAGAGGCTTTAAAAACTGAAACTGGACGTTTCTTGCACACCGATAAAAAGTTTTAAAAAACATAAAATTACTTGCGCATTAAAAGTAAATACCACTTAAATAGATGCATTTATGTCAAAAAGGCAACATAAAGTTGTATCATCACGTAAAAAATCCAACAAAAAGTATTCAAAGCGTTCCGGAATTGCAATTTTAGCATGCAATGTTATTGTTATAGTAAATCCTATTATTCACTGCCGAGTACTTGGGTTTCGTTGCAATGATGATGTATCTCTGGTATGTTTCAAAATTAAAAGCAGGCGGTTATATTTTTATAAAAGTTTTCTTGTATGACAGCAATTTATGTTTCAAACGTTTGCATGACGTTATATGACTTCTAATAAAAACATCATTCTGTGAAGTAACAAACGGAAAACAGAAACACACAAATGTACACACGAAATTTTTTTTTTATCCTAATCAAGGTTTGAATCTAGGATCTCACTCTTTAACCATGCAGCTGGACATCATGACATCGTTACTTTTCTTCTCGTTAATAGTGAACACTTAAACTTCACAGTTTCTACGTGGGTGAAGTGAAAGCGATCGGTAAAAAATAAACAACAAATTCAGTTTCGTTTGAAAAAATATTATTTATCTATAATTATGTATATGTAGTTAAAAAATATTGTCCATAACATCCAGTTAGTCGTGCTTACCTTATACTACACTTGCATTTTTCTCGTAAATATCTCCAAAACAACTAACTTAATTTAAAATTTTAGTCATTCTTATGAAGGATTTCTGTTAATCTCTAGCTTTCAGTTTAAATATAAATGATTGTCGAATTGAAGTTATTACATTCTCAAGCTCCGTAGTATAAAAGTCAGTGGTTGTTTCTATAGCTAGTCCAACAAATAATTTTCGGTATTTTTCCGCTGTAGGCTTCTACAAATTGTTCTTCATTTTATATTCAACAAAAATCTCATTAGTAACAAGAGATAACCAGCAACAAATAGTTGAAAACTTTGTAGTGTCCCGCTCTGTATGTTTAGGGATTAACTACTTTATAAACAGTTTACTGATTAATACAAAATAAATGATTGTGGGTGGGGTTCTCTTCCGAGGTGGTCCTTCACATTAATACAAGTGAAACACGAATTATTAATGAGAAACATACTGATTTTATTGATTTTATACATAGAAATCAAAGTTATTTCGATGAAAGAGTTACTTGAATAGGTAAATGGTTGTTCCCTCTTTTGTACTGGAATTTACAGTTCTTTAATTTTGTTGGAGCTCGTTGTGGTCTCTGTAGACGATTGCGTTACCGTAATATTGAGCAGCACAGGCCATGCGATGTGTCGTGTCGGTGACCCGCGAGGAGGGCTGTCGACAACCGCGGCGGCGGGCAGAGCTGTGTCGTGTTTGGGCCGACCCCAGGTAGTCGCATCAGCTGAGCGAGGGTGGATTGGCGTCTGGTGTCTCTCCTTCTCGACAGCCGGCCGTTCGTCCTCACCCTCGGGACCTCAGCAATGTGGCCTCGGTAGCGCAGATCGCTCGCTGCTGTCTGGTCGCGCCGAACCAGAGTCCCTCTCGTCCAGTCCCCGCCGGTCCGACATCAAGTGTCCGTCCTCCGTCCATTCTGCCTTCCTCGTAGACTCGCCTTGGGCGGAGTTCGTTCCTCTTCTCTCTCCCGATTGGTCGAATATATAATAAAGAAACAAAAAATATCAGCAACCAGCGAGAATGAATTCCATTGGCTGGGATAACCCCACCACCAGCGTCATTTTCTTGGTAGGTCATCCCCCTCCATATAACCATAGTCTCTGTGGGCTGCACTTCTTAAGAACAAACAGTTTATTGTTAATGAATGTTTCTTCGCCAGCGACGTCTGCGAAATGTCTGACAGCTCCGCTGGAACATTTTATGATTGGGGCTCTCAAAGAAACCTTTCATTCGTCGAACATCCACACAGGGGAGCTCACAATGTAACACTGTGTCCATTGTTTTAAATAAACCTCTGCTATATCCGAGAAGCTCTCCATCACTTCAGTAAATTAATGCCCCAAAACACTCGGTATCACAAGGGAAGTCTGTTATTTTGAACGTCAACCAGACCTCAATAAAGTACATTCATTATTTTTCACTAGCCTGTCCACTAGGTTAGAACCATTATCCTTTCTATGACAAGTAATAATATTAAACATTCCTCATGATAACCTTGTCGGTCGAGAACCGCACTCAAATCAAATGAAATGAACTTATGTAAATTAAATACATTATGGTAACAACACTACTGAATCTAACAACAACATTTCTTGTTACTGATAAATAATGAGATCTAGAGAATGGGACATCTCATTTACCCACGTTCCCGGTTTTTTCAAAAATTGCTTTATCAATTTTTGAAAGTTCTTGATTCTTTATTAAAATATTCCTCTTAAAAAAATACTACAATGTGAATCTAAACATTCCCGAACATGATGCTAGTGTCTATTCATCTAGCGGGGTGAATCGTCTGTCATTAGCTCAGGTTTATCACACATTCATACCACAATATTGCTATAGATCTAAATCTACTTAAATAAAACACATAGTTAAGTTCTTACCTATTCTACACATGCACTTATTCTACAAAATTAGATGATTTTGCCTATTACTTTTAACAACGCTGCCAAAACAGTTCAACGCTATTTCAGTAACCATTAACGCGAATGCAGATAAGATGAAATGACTACCATTTCTAAAAACTCAACTTTAGCGATAAATATCTTTAAGAAATCGTTTTCTGTCTTTGCAATATATTGTTAGATGTGAAACTTGATCTCACACTAAAAGGGGAATTAGTTAGCTAGCATGCAATTACTCCACTAGTTAAGCATCATTTTTTCTTACGTCCACGGTACATTAATTAGACGAACTTAAGGAACCGCTAGATGTAGGACTGCGTCTTCACGTATTCCTGTCTGACTATAACACTCACTGTATCTCAGCTACCAACATGATGCTACTTTCCATTTGCAAATTAATTCTCTCTCACTCAGAGAATTCATGACATTTACTGTCATCACAAAGTGAAACGAAAGGTATCAACCTTCGTTCATTCAAGCAACACAGAACGCTAGAAATGCACAACGCTCTCTAATCATGGTCTTACCTTATTTGCCATGCTGAAGGCACCTAGACTATAACGTCCGTAGCTTACTCAATTACATTGCACCATTTTTTTTATTACCATGGGCAAGTAAATCAGACACAGGAAACATGTACGCTTTGCTCCGTTGTAAATCCTACTCTTCGTTTTATACCACGTTTTACTTAGCTCGTCATAATACTCTCGATTGTTATTCACTGCTACTAGCTTTGGTGTTGTCATATAAATTATTTATTAATCTACTTCCTTTCCCTGCATGTCTTGCAAATTTAAATGACTGATTGACCTTGTTAACCACTCGCCCTTTTTACAATACTGCAACTTATTTCTGGAATTACACGATTCAAATCCCTAATTCATGAACAATATTAATTCACAAAACTGTTATGCTACTGTGCATTACTGTCCTTTGAACACATGATTAACGTTAGACGAAGCTGTTTCTTTGAAAAGAAAACCTTCTTTATAGATCATCCCAGTATCTCTGCTTACTGAATTTTATTACCGGAATGAAACATCGATTTCTACTGTTGCCTCATAAAAGAGCAAATGATTCCCTTTTATTTTCGGGTACAGCGTTTCTTTTAATCTACTGGAGATACGTAACACAGCAAATCATAAAATCTGCAGCTAAATCATAAATGCAACAAATTTACTCTTTCCTCCAAAAGAAAATTATATAATTTTTAGATTCTCTGCATCTACAAAGAATATTAATATCACTCACTTTCGAGTACATTCCTAGCAACTATCTAGAACTAAACTTAAAAATCCTTATTGCTTAATCATATAAATTTATGTATCAAGGTCACATGTACGAGCTCAAAACATCATGAATCACCAGATCATATTTTCCAGGTGCACAAAACCAAGGAATCCTGATTCTACAACCTCTTTAATCTACCATGAACTACCTGAAACCATTTCTCACATTCTGAGACTCTTCCGCCAGAAGTATTTCCACATCCGGACACACTGTGCCAAACAGAAAAATTTTCGGACCTCTTAATGATTTTCCTACATTTTTGCAATTTCAATAGCATTGAAATAACCTTGCAATAAGCGAATGCGTGTAAAAATTCTGACTGTTCGGTCTGTTGGACAACATGAATACGGAAAAACTCGCATTCAGAGATTTTTCCATCCACGCTTACACAAGGTGATTCCTTATGATTCAAAGAATTTTGTTTGCCTGTTCGGCTCGCAAACGAAATCATGGATACAGCAGGTGTCATCGCATTTTCCACTAAATTTACATACTGCGAGTCTTTTCTTTCTCTGCCAAAAACCAATACTTTACTTGCTAGAAGAAACCCTTTCTTTGATACGAATGCAACACTAATGTAATCCTGATTAACCATTTTTCTCGATTTCATCACAATCTTCGGACTGCTATACACAGTTGGGATAACTGCACTGACTTTGGCAAACGATTCGCTCGTGACAAGAATGAGAGTGTCTGTCTGCTGACATTCACATTCAATGCCTGTTTCTATTGACTGAACGTCGTAATTCTCCGCTTCCCGAAAGCTTTCTTCTCCGATGCCTGCACAGATTGAGTCTGTATTCTCAAAATTGTTTATTTCCTTGGTGAAACTTGAAAATTCTTCCCTCACTATTGAGCGAACTTCCGACTTCAAATCTGCTTTCAACTCAGCAAGTTCTCCCCTCATATCATCCATTTGCAAAGTCACTTCAGTTAATTTCCGATCCATTGCGTCACACCGCGAATCTACCCTTTCCATTTGTGACTTCACTTCTGTTCGAAAATCATCCACTTGTGATTTTATTTCAGTTCGAAAATCATGGACTTGTGATTTTATTTCGGACTGCATGCCTCTCAAAAAATCCATTATTGATCCCAAATTTATCGGTTGCAATTCAGCAACAGTTTCTTCCGTGAATTTAAGTTATCGGTTGGTAATAACGAATCTACAACTTCGTGTATTTTGGATTGATCAACCGGTTCGACTCCAACACTTGTCTCCGGTAACACAGAATTTTCCTCGGCATTCATATTGATGATCCTATTCCTTAATCGCATTAATGTAAAAATGGACTTCAAAATAATACAGAATTTATCCCAACAAGCAATGAAATTTAACACAGCAACAGAAAACACGGCTCATATACGAAACAATTGTAATCAATCCGGCACACCATAAGAAATGACAATATTCAAATCACAATAAAGCAAGACAAACAAATGAAACAACGCCGCATTGCAACGAACATACCACAACAAATTTCAATGAAATCAATATACCATCAGAAAACTCAATACATTAAGACACGACAAAATGTGATAAAACAAACGAAATAATTGACACAACATCTGAACACCGGACTGCATTAAGCTGAAGCTGGAAAGAAAATACAAACTGTATATTCTACAAGCTCCACAAAAGGAAAACAAACAGCAAATACAAGAAACACAAATCATTCACTCCGGCAAGACAGAAGTTCACCTGCTTCGCCATCTGAAATTAGCTGACATGCATATTCAAGCATTAACTAAATATCTCATGAAGTGAGAAAAATTAAACTGAACAAAACAAGCTCCAATAAAAATTTTGAATTCAACTTGAGGGTTAAAATGTGAATTTTGACCATCGGAAGCCACGAGTTGGGCGCCAATTTATGTAGTGTCCCGCTCTGTATGTCTCAGGGATTAACTACTTCATAAACAGTTTACTGATTAATACAAAATAAATAATTGTGAGTAGTATTCTCTTCCGAGGTGGTCCTTCACATTAATACAAGTGAAACATGAATTATTAATGAGAAACATACTGATTTTATTGATTTTATACATAGAAATCAAAGTTATTTCGATGAAAGAGTTACTTGAATGGGTAAATGGTTGTTCCCTCTTTTGTACTGGAATTTACAGTTCTTTAATTTTGTTGGAGCTCGTTGTGGTCTCTGTAGACGATTGCGTTACCGTAATGTTGAGCAGCACAGGCCATGCGATGTGTCGTGTCGGTGACCCGCGAGGAGGGCTGTCGACGACCGCGGCGGCGGGCAGAGCTGTGTCGTGTTTGGTCCGACCCCAGGTAGTCGCATCAGCTGAGCGAGGGTGGAGTGGCGTCTGGTGTCTCTCCTTCTCGACAGCCGGCCGTTCGTCCTCACCCTCGGGACCTCAGCAATGTGGCCTCGGTAGCGCAGATCGCTCGCTGCTGTCTGGTCGCGCCGAACCAGAGTCCCTCTCGTCCAGTCCCCGCCGGTCCGACATCAAGTGTCCGTCCTCCGTCCATTCTGCCTTCCTCGTAGACTCGCCTTGGGCGGAGTTCGTTCCTCTTCTCTCTCCCGATTGGTCGAATATATAATAAAAAAAAAAAATATCAGCAACCAGCGAGAATGAATTCCATTGGCTGGGATAACCCCACCACCAGCGTCATTTTCTTGGTAGGTCACCCCCTCCATATAACCATAGTCTCTGTGGGCTGCACTTCTTAAAACAAACAGTTTATTGTTAATGAATGTTTCTTCGCCAGCGACGTCTGCGAAATGTCTGACAGCTCCGCTGGAACATTTTATGATTGGGGCTCTCAAAGAAACCTTTCATTCGTCGAACATCCACACAGGGGAGCTCACAATGTAACACTGCGTCCATTGTTTTAAACAAACCTCTGCTATATCCGAGAAGCTCTCCATCACTTCAGTAAATTAATGCCCCAAAACATTCGGTAACACAAGGGAAGTCTGTTATTTTGAACGTCAACCAGACCTCAATAAAGTACATTCTTTATTACTCACTAGCCTGTCCACTAGGTTACAACCATTATCCTTCCTATGACAAGTAATAATATTAAACATTCCACATGATAACCTTGTCGGTCGAGAACCGCACTCAAATCAAATGAAATGAACTTATGTAAATTAAATACATTATGGTAATAACACTACTGAATCTAACAACAACATTTCTTGTTACTGATAAATAATGAGATCTACAGAATGGGACATCTCAACTTGGATACCGGGAAACACTCCATATGCAGCGGCAGCGCCTACAGGCAAGTGACGTCACTAAAGCGATCTCCAATCCCAGAGCGTTTCCTGTCACGTGAATAGAGGCAAGAAAAATTGGATTTTTATTTCGCTTTTTTAATTTAAAACAATTCATATTTCTTTTCAAATTTGTCAACAATAGCTTCCTTAAGCGTTAATCTACGCGAATGACTATTATTTGTAATATATTATGAATATTGTCAAATAGCCTATTTTACGTACTTTTTCCTATAGTTACACAATTTGGACACTAACTCTCAACATGGACAGGACTATGGATATTGGGGTGATTGATTGGAGCCTCAATGTTACTGTAGGAGGCGCAGTCCCGCTCCATGAGTATGCAGTTGTAACAGCTGTTTCTACAGGAAGTAACTCTTTCATTCCCCACTGTGTCTTGTCGAATGTGTTGTACACTGATCACCTAGAACAGTGGTCGGCAACCTTTTAGCAGGCAAGGGCCACAAGGTGGCAAAACAAAGTAAAGGCGGGGCCGAATTTACGCAGTAAAGATGCGAAAACTCAATTTCAAATGTTATTAATACAAAAGAGGATATAAATGAAGAAAAGTTAGAAAATTGATCTTACACACTAAACTAAGTGTGAACTTTGAGATCGCATTTGACTGGCTATTTTTTGTATGTCAGCTTTCATGTTAGAAGTTGAATATCTCTCAAATGCTCATCTGTGAGACGAGAAGCGCATTTATTTCTTCGATAATTGACGATTGGAAAAGTTTTCTCGCATAAATAATTGCTTCCAAAAATTGAAATAAACTGCTGGGCAAACTTTTTCATTTCGACAAAATCAGACTGCAAGCTACCATAAAATTTGACCAAATCATTCATCTCGTAAAATGCGTTTTTTAGACTCTCATTGGATTTAAGTTCAATCACATTCATTTGTAAATTACTGGATACATCCTCAATATCGCATGAAAAAGGGTTAGCAAAAATCTCTAGTTCGTTCGAAATCTTCTCGATATTACCAAATCTGTCACCTTGTAACTCCATTAAAATGATTTTCATTTTCTCACTATCCCAATTAAAATCAATGCCAGTTTCCTCGACAGCCTTTAACAATATGTTTTATGAAGAACCGGTTTTTAGTTTGGAACGCCTTTACGTCTGTATGCATATCAGATATTAGTTTGATTTTCCCTTGAAGCTTGACATTCAGCGTGTTTAATTCAAGAGTTAAATCGGTCAATAATTCAAGATATACTAATCATCGAGGGTCTGTTAGCTGTGGAACAGATTTACCTTTCTGATTCATAAAAGTGTTGATTTATTTTCTGAGATCGAAAAATCTTTTCAGTACTGCACCTCTACTTAACCATCTTACTTCTGAATAATAAAGGACATCTTGAGGATCTGCTTCCATTTCGGATAGAAACTCTCGGAATTGACGATATGTCAACCCATTATTTCTGATATGGTTTACAGTGGATATCACGATGTCCATTACTTTTCTCCATGAAACGACCTTGGAACATAACGCTTCTTGTTGGATAATGCAATCAAAAAATAACGTGATTTCACATCCTATCTCTGCCAATTTTGTTTTAATTCAACCCGCCATGCCCTTGTTTTGTCCACTAATGTTTCTACCTTCGTCAATTGTTAGACTTATCAATTTTTCTCACGCTAATTGCATTAACGTCATTGCCTGTTCTAAGTGAGAAAACCAATCTTCCACCGTAGTCGTTCCCTTCAAGCTACATAACTGTAAAAGTTCGTCACTACAGTACTTATCAATTCCACGAACAAATATTACGATCGGGGCAGTATCTGACACATCATTGCTTTCATCGGTAACTTTATTTATTTATTTCTCGTGTCCAGGACATAACTAGTTGAAAAAATAAATAACATTAATTAATTAATATTAAACTATAAACACAATTAAATAGAATGTGACCAGAATTCCGCAATCTTGATGGACTTCTCGTTTGCCCTGTAAAGGTCGTCGATATTGCAGGTTTCAGGGAGATTCCTGCATATCAGAAGATGTTGTGGGTTCTGAAGCTCAACACATTCACATAGATCGTTGTCATTAGTGTACCCCCATTTTTTAATATTATATTTACATCGGGACACTTCAGTTCTTAATCTGTTTAGAGCCTTCCATATAGCATATGGCTGATTACATCCCGCAGCCGGTGCCTCTTTGATGTTCCTCCACTGTTCTTCAGGCAACGAATTTCGCTATAGTTCTAGACGGCGTGCTCCAGTAGAAGATGTTATGGCTGTAGTTGATTGTACGAAGCTCTTCCTTGTCTTCAGCATCGGTAGCTGAGGAGAACCATTCAAATTGTTGTGCTTTTTCCCATAAATTAGGGCCCTAATCTTCAGTGCGCCGAGTACAAGTTCTGGCAGATAAGCTTATATTTTCAAATTTCTTTTTTTTTGATCTGGGCATACCTCTTCAGCCACAGCTAAGGCATATTGTTTTATTAATTCGCTGTCGGTAAACGGTCACCCAGACTTGGCTAGTATTTCCGCCACCCTTAAACTCGCACGTATATTTGACTCGTTACTTTGAATTTGGACCTTAAAAACCCTTTGTTGGTTCTTGAATGGAGATTTGAGTGAGTTGATTTTATTTTTCCGGGAATCACCAACTAGGCATACAAATTTTGCTTCATGCTCGGTATCATAGTGACATTTGACATAATATTCTTTTTGTATAGCAAGGGTTTCTTTGGGCATATTAAGCATAGCGGCTTTCAATTGCAGTTAATAAAAAAGCATAAATCTGTCCATGCATCGTTAAACACGCTATTTTCTTCATTTAACTTCCTCTTTTTTGCAGCCATCAGTAAAACTTATAACCAACAATGCCAAATACACGCTGTAAGAATAAAAGCCGTGTTGAAAACATGTCACTTAATTTCGCTATGTAATTGTATGAACTATCAATATCTCACACTTACCGAACTGTAAACAAAATAGTAGGTACTCGTAGGTCACAAAACAATAACTAAATCGTAGGTGTAGGGCCGCGGCGGCGGTATGCACACATGAAATGACTTGTTTCACTCAATGACACAGCCAGCGCGGACGGTCAACGGGCGAGCGAGAGAAGATTATTGTCAATGCTGACCTATTGTTTCAATCATAGGAGAGAGTGGGGGAATCGTTCCCGCTCGCACTTGTCCTGCTCTGTTCGCGTACTTCATTCGCTGCGCAGTTAGATCGCGTTCACTCTTTTATGCATTTATATTTTATTATTTTACTAGCCAAAAAGCCCGTTAAAAATACGGGTTTAACGGACTGTTCTGGCAATTGATATCTTTTTGGTTGTTAACCTAAATAGAAATTTTATAAAATAAAGCTCACTATGCTGTAATTTCTCGTCCCTTGTGATGTAGCAAAAAGTTTCAGTTGTCAATTTGGTCCAGGTTGCGTTTCAGCCTAACTACAATCTTCGCCAATATAGCCGGTAGAAAATCAAAGCTTCATTCACACGCGAATTTATACATTCCCTGAATCGCATGTCAATGTCATCATGCATCTATACCAATCATGCATCATGCGATACAAACTTGATCCAAAATCTTCACAGTTTCTTACAACTTTCTTATTGTCTATGATGAAGATAGATGTTTTAATGCCTGGCACAGCTTACATGCGGCTGAAATAATGACCCCAGTGAAAACGAAGGATGCTAAAAATAAATCTGAACTTCTTACGTCATGTAATATTAGTTTCAATTGTGGTTTAGGTTGCATAGATCGCGAACAATTTGGAACTTCTTTCATTCAAACCAAGTAATCATATCACTAAAAAAATGCAACTTATAATCAATATGACAATTTAAACAGTAGTAGGTGTAGTTTAGGGAGTTTGGTGCAAAAGATCTTAAGCCGGCCCCCCCGGAAGAGACTCCACTCGTCCGCGTGACGTCACAGCCTCTGTACAGCGGTAACCTGAATCTATCTGAGTATTCTGTGGAGCTTAGTCGGGCGCACACCCCCGCAGGCGACAACGGTTGTTGCTATTCCCAGCGCGCGCCACACATGACGCGTCGGCGAGCAATGGGTCCCGTTATACGCTATTCCTGGAGTGCGTACTTTCCTAGCGCAGCGATATTTCCGGGTGTACTGTAACTCGGCGTGTGTGACGCGTCGGGTCCCGTTAGGCAATGTACACGTCTTTGAAGATTATTTTCGTCTGAACATGCAGCATACGCTATTTCGAGCGTGATTTTCTGCCGTGGAATGTGCGCGTCATGTTATACACTGCTAGCTGGTACAAATGATAGATTCCTCAACAATCGTTATTACCAAACCTATAATTTTCTTCCTAGGACCTTCGAGGAGCATTGTTTCAGGTCTTATTGATATTTCGAATCATTATAATTCATTAATTGTTTAGTTACCATAAATTAACTTCTAAAACTATTTTTTGGTCAAAACATATTGTTGCCTTCTTCAAACAGTATTATTGGTTCAAATAACAAGTCCTGTTTGTTGTACATTATGTAAGGTCATTTATTTGTACCTGCCATTTTTTTTATACCCACTCCAAGTTGTCTTATTACCTCAACACGCCGTTTGTGATATGTCAGTTTTAAACGCTGTTCTCTTTTTATTTCTAGTATTTCATACTCGTAATAAAAATACTATACTAATCCATCATACTCAAGGAATATAAAAAAAAATTGGGTAGGGGATTCGTTAAATAAAAAACATAATTTCTTGATAAATGTTACAGATTTATTGAAATTTTGAAATACATTTTATTGCAATATAATACATCATTGAATAATTATGATTTCATGTGTGTCATAGGCCTCTCTTGCATTCACATCCTGCCCCCCCCCCCCTTCTTTACCTGAGTCTTCACTTAATATCCATTTATTGCCTTACACGTTATGAAATTCCATGCCAAAGCATGTATACCTTTTAAACGTTGCCAATGTTTATGAGATGAGAAATATATTTATTTGGGTGACACATACTCTCTGTCACACATTGCTGTGAATAACATAGACAAGCAACTAACGGGTGTATCTCAAACTCGAATGTCACGAGGGAAGAAAGAATTCGTATAAACATCAAATCTCGACAGTGCCTCAGTGGTTAAGGCGTCTGACCGGAGATAGAAAGGTCTTCGGTTCGAATCCCTGTCTGGGCGGTGATTTTCATAAGCCCCTTAACCCACCTTCACCTCTGGTACAGAACGCTTCTGTGGCTCGGATTCCACGTTAAACTGTAGGTCTCTTCTAAGGATAACAACTATATGGTTGTGTACACTTTCAAAAGCAAAGATTCAAAACAGACGAAGACCTAACGTGACCTAAAAGAGCATTCATACTGCATTGAGGGGGAGGAGCAAACAGTCAGCCAGTCGGTTGAACAATTTTAATATCACAATCGTCTCTTGTCTCTGAGCTCAACATATTGCTCTATACATAAAAAACACACCAGCACTCATTAAGGGATAAGTTTTAGGAAGGATTTGGGTAGGTATAAGGCAAATGGATGTAACTATGGGCACTGTAGGTGAAACACGAGTGGTAATTGTAAATAATATACAGCAAACAGTGAGAATACTTGATGAGGATATATACACACTTTTTCTATAGTATTATTATCCCTGGAACCAGAAAAAATCCATCAGTAACAGTTACCAGGTACCACACTGTTCACATTAGTATCGCCTCGCCTCTCACACACATGAGCCATCTTTGCCATCTAGTAGCATATGCACAAGCATGAAACTGTTCACATCAGCATCATCTCATATCACCCACATAACAACAAGCCATCTAGTAACATGTGCCCCTAGTACCACAAAGACATGAGTAGATTCAAGAGCATTTCTTAACACAGGCTGCAATGTCGTACTGTGGATCCTCACTCACAGCTACATACGTCACAAAACACACACACTGACACACACATTAGTGGAGGAGATGAACCGCACATCCTACATCCAGACAAACGAGTTAAAGGAAGGTCTGACCATATTTACGCATACATACGCAGAGAGAGACATACACTGAAAGACGCGCGCACACACACATACACACACACATTAGTGGTGGAAATTAACTACACACACTACACGCAGACAGACAAGTGAAAGAAAGATATCACCATATTAACACTCTAGCTGCCGTCCCTCGCAAACAGCATTTCAATTCCAAAAACTGTGGACTTCACATTAACAATGGAACCAGAAAAGGCCATCGGTAACAGCTACCAGGTACCAAACTGATTAGTGATTACATTAGCATCGCCTCGCCTCTCACTCAACTCAGCCAACTTAACCATCTAGTAGCAAGTGCACAAGTACGAAACTGTTCACATCAGCATCATCTCATATCACCCACATAGCCACAAGCCATCCAGTAACATGTGACCCTAGTACCATAAAGGCATGAGTAGATTCAAGAGCCTTTCTTAACACAGGCGGCAATGTCGTACTTTTGATGCTCACTCACAGCTGCATACGTCACAAAACACACATTAGTGGTGGAAATGAACTACACACACTACACTCAGACTGGCGAGTGAAAGAAAGGAATCACCATATTTACACTCTAGCTGCCTTCCCGTGCACACCGCATTTCAAGTCCGAAAACTGTGGATCCCACATTACACCACTACATACAAGCAAGGTCTGAATGTGGTTTTGTAACACAAGTTCTTCCTTCTCTGGTACATCCAATCATCACGATTTTTGCCCCGAAGGACATATAGTGAACAACCTGATAAAAACAGTTCGTACCCCAAAAATAACGGCAGCAAACTGTAAACAGAACAGTGAAATGGAAGAGTGCTTGGATTCCTGAAATCACTCCAGACGAATGCAGGGAAAGAGACCTTCAAAAGCCCATGGTCGAATTCCTCACCGTTCCTTGCCATACATCCTTTCTCACCTCTAATGACAATGACATCGACGAGCCCGAAAAAAAAGCCTGATACGCTGGAAATACTAGAATTTTGGATGGTCGTTGAAATTTGTCTGTGTAACGACAGCACTGTGCCAGTAATAATACACGGTAGACTGGGATGCTAAGATAGCCGCGACAAACACCTAATTTTAAAAATTCATTCACATACAAAGGTATGGGAAAAAAATACATCACACACGATAAAGTTACCATAATGCACTAACTGATAGTTTCATGGTCATCAAACAGACATCATAACCCACATTTTTCATAGTAAATCCCTACACATTGACAAGTTTCCAAAACGTCACCATAGATATAGTTCTATTACGCTGAAGATAGCGCCCATACTTAAACTGTCGTAAATTGTTAGGTCATTCGTATGCGAAAGTGCGTGTTTGGATATTTTATCCACTCAGGCCTCATCACCTAAAGTCTAATGCCAGATTGTGGTCATGGCCAACTTAGGCTCCATACACCACTAAGAATTATTATACCAATATCCATTCTAACATCATTATACGCCATATACAGCAATCCCAACACTCTTTTTACCTTCCAGTCACATCCAGCCCAGCTCCTTTATTATGTCACTTGTTGAATGTTTTCCACTAATAAATCTAGCTAGCCTCCTTTGCAACCTACATTTGTTGTACAAAAAATGTGGACTCCATACTACACCACTATAGCCTGACTGTGGGTTTGTACCCAAGTACTTTGGTTCTCTGACACACCCCCTCAGCACCATCTCCATTAAATGATTTTTACCACGAAGTGCATATAGTGAAAAACGTAAGAAACATAGTTCGTATGCCAACACAAACAGCAGTAAACTGTAAATAGCACAGTGGAATGGGATAGTGCCTAAGCCCTGAAACAATGGTTAGAAACACACATTGATGGTGGGTATAATTCTATAACCAAATATTTTAGACTCAAATCCACAGAGGAATCACGCACACACGCACATTTCCATGCCTACACACAACAGCACCGAGATAGAACTCACACAGAGGAAGAAGACATACACACACATTAGTGGATGAAATGAACTGCGCATCCTACATCCAGACAAACGAGTTAAAGGAAGGTCTGACCATATTTACGCATACATACCCAGAGAGAGACGTATACACAAAACACATACACACGTACATCCAAACAGCGAGTTCGACATAAACAACAGCAAGCATCATGGAAGCGATGAAGTTGGACAGAATTGTCGTTACCACTGATTAACTGGACAGAACTCTCGTTACAAAAATCATCAGACAGACAAGTTAAAGCCAGGTATCACCATACATACATTTACAGGCACAAAGAGTGACGCAGATACACATGTCCATGTCTACAGCGAGTTCAGCACAACTATCTGCACCAATCATGGAAACGAAATAGTGGTGAAGAACTCTCTTGCCTCATGACTGACTGAAAACAGAACTCTTCTCACATATCATCGGCCTGACGAGAGAGAGAGGGTGTGCAAAAGATGTTTTCGCCAACACACCTCAGTGTTTATCCCATTAATAGTGTTAATCAGACACAATTGATTACATGTACCATCAACAATCAGGTCACCAACACGTCTCATCCACACCACAACCCTTTCAACCATTCATTAACAGTGGCCCTCCAGGTACCATGAGTTGCAATAGACACTTGACTATCAGCAGATACCAGAACCCCTCATATTCATACTAGACCCCACCAACAAATCCATACGTCTCCACACACAAGCACAAAGAAACTTAAGTGGAGTTACAGCAAATCATACATCCAGACAGATGAGTTTAAGTAATGTATCACCATATTCACACATACAGACACAGAGATAGACGCACACACACTTACATTTCCATGCCTACAGTGATATCGACACAACAACCATCCCAATTACGGCAACGAAAAAGTGGTGTAAAACCCCAATGACTCATGACTAACCAAAAAATCATCAGTAACATGTGTGCAAGGTACCAAATTCTTCACATCAACATCGTCTCATTTATCTCACACTACAGACCTCTCTACCATCCAGTATCATGTGTCCTAGGTACAAAACAGCTCACATCAGCACCACCACGTTTATCCCACACCTAAGCCTTTTCGGACATAAAGTAACATATGCCCCAGGTACCATGAGTAGCAGTAGACACTTGGTCATCAGACAGATGTCATAATTCACATATTCATACTAGGTCTCACCAAGATATACATACGTCACCACATATAAGCACACACAAACATAAGTGCAGGATCATCACATCATATATCGAGACAAACGCGTTGAAGGAAGGTATCACTATATTTACACTTGCATACACAGAAAGAAGCACACACACGTGTATTTCTATGCCTACAGCGATCTCGACACAGCAACTAGACCAAGCATGACAACGAAAAAGTTGAACAGACATGACACATGCCTGGCCAAAAATCATCAGACAGACGTGTTAGAGTGTGTGCAACGGATGACATGTTGTAGCCATCCATCCCAATACTTATGCCATATGGATTATTCATCACACCCAATTGATTGCATGTATCATCAACACATAAGTAGCCAGTCATTGTGAAATCTCAAAGTAGAGTATAATAGTATCATGTTAGACACACAACCACACAGAAAGACACACACACACACATGCCCCTGCATACATACAATTCCATACATCACTACACACATACAGGTAACTCGAGGAAAGGGACTGAACACCCCACATTCAGACTGAATAGGTGCGGCATGTGTGAAATATGATATGTCTTTGTCACACACATCAGTGCTCATCACACCCAACTGATTACGTCCACCATCAACACTGATGGTCACTGATGGTCAAAACTCGATATGGAGTAGACTCCTATCACCATAATTAGACACACAACAACATAGGAACATGCACACACACATATGTCCATGCATACACCACAATTCTATATGTTACCACAAACATACAAGTAACTGGAGGAAAGGAACTCCACGCTTCACGTCCAAACTGAGATGTTACAGGATGGTCAGAGGACAGCAGGTCTTTACAATACACCTCAATGCTCACCACACTCACCCGATTTCATGTGCCATCATTATAGATGGCTATTGGAACTAAACTCTTGTACACTGTTTGGTCTAAGACATTTGTTACAAGCAGCTTCTGAAAGACTTATTTCGGTCAACCTGCCCAGGCGGCCGTGGCGAGACAGGGCCCCTCCTCCCTAAACTACACCTACTAATATGACAATTTAAACAAAATTTATACTTCTCTTTCAGTATTGTAGCAATTCCTTTCTTAGCAATTGTTGAGATAAATTGAATTGTTATAAAATAAATGCAATTCCTATTGCCTGGCGTTATGACAAAAGGTTTCGGTTGCTATCCTGGTCCAGGTTGCATTTTAAAACTAACCACATACGGGAGTAGTTTACATCGTGATTCATGATATCAAAACGTGACATAGTGCTTATGAAACCTGCTTAAATAACTGATAATAGCTAAATTCAACATGCTATTGCTGTGATAAGGTTCATTATTTATTTTTGACCAGGCTGGATTTCAACCTAACCACAATCTCCGGTAATACTGCCGCTACAAAATGAATGCTTTAATCGCATGCGCATTGATGGTGATGTCATGTATCGCAACATAAGTATAAAATAAGTTGTTGTAAGAAGTGAATTATACAACGCAGGAATATATTTATATCCTATCAAGAAACGTTGCCAGCGTTTTTACAGTTGTTGCTGTACAGATGCTATCTTTGACGTGAATATTTGAATTGGCGGATTTGTGTTGTGTTAATTCGTAATTTTCATGTTGCTTCACGTCTAACGTAAGCTGCCTTTTGCTTTCATGTACACTTTTTCTTAAAAGGTATGACCATAGGAATGTATGTGGTAAATTTCAAACAAATAGCACAATTCTTTGGGCCTAGTTTTTATTTTGCCATAGCCAATAATATCACAAAACGAACGTGTGCAACAGTTTTCCGTCAAAAACGACAATTCATTGATGAGATACATTACGCAACAACATAAATTTCATCAAAAACATTCAACAAAAAAGATAGGTAATAAACAAAAAATCTGCAACGTGATTCAGACCGATATTACAACGTTCGAATAGCTGTCATAGTTACACATTGAGGAAATACGTAATAGCCTCAGTAATATTACTCAGTGAAATCAAAGAAGATTAAAATAAATCTAATAAACTTACATTATTAATTGTAATGTAGGCTGCACAATTGGAGATGAGTGGGCAACTATTTCGGTTCAAACGAAATAATAATTTCAATAATAGGGTACAGTTTAAATTATTTTGAAAAAAAGCTAAATTATTCATGCCCTCTGCCGTAGCGTCAAATGCCAGTTGTAATTCTGATCCATCTTACGTAATACTTTAACCAAACTATTCTCAGCATTGATACTCGAAATACAAAGCTTTTATCTTACAATATCTATGGACAAAGAATTTAAGGAATACTTCAATATATCAAAAGAATATTACGTAAATATAAGCATCTAATGATTGATATATCGATTTTAACGTAATACATACTTTTATTTCGGTGTTCTGTGAGTTACTTTATTCACTGTTGCTTGGAAATGATATTAAATAACGCGCACTCCCACAAATAATATCGTAAAGCGTGACGTCATAGCGCAACGTCATAGCTTGACGTCACGCGTGACATGACGTAGGCGCGACACGCTACATCTTGTCTATTATACTAATAGATAATATGGACTTTCGATATGATTTTCATAAGAGAGACACAGGTCGCAAATAGAGAGGTCACGGGCCGCGTGCGGGCCGCTCATTGCCGACCGCTGGTGTACGCCATAGTAGTGAAAATAAACCTTTCCAAAGATATAGTGTTATTTTTTACTGTTGTTGTTTCTCATTCATACCATTGCTATACTATATTAATCTTTCTGAAGTTTGAGTTATTGTTAATATATAAAGACTTTTCTGAATTGGAATTCATAATGCATTCATATAAGTATTCGTATTCGAATCCCACGGAAACTACTTTGTTCCAAATTTTATCCTAAGCTATCCAGCCGTTTTTATGAGACGCAGATATCTAAGAAAAGAAACTGCTTGTTATCTTCAGTCTGTCTGTATAGACACCTTAATCACGAATAAGCGATTGCACATTTGAGGCGCCTCAATGATAATTCGCACTGCATGAAAAACTTGCTAGGGCCGCCTCTGACTATAACGAACCATAATTCAACTCACGCTCACACATGATACTGATTAGTATGAGACTGAAGTCACAAAATAGTTAAACCGCAAAGAAACGTTTAGACACAATACTGATTAGAAAGAGACTGAAGTCACAAACCAGCCTAATCGAAAGAAGTTGTTTTTAACAATGGAAAATTTCAAATCATACTGCATCATTTGACTGTTGGTTTTAATCTTGCCGGTCATTCACGCTGCCGTTGGGTGGGTGCTGGCCTTGCGCAGTGAGATGCCGTCTGCAAGAGAGCTGGTGTGTAGCGGACACCGTGTACTTACATCGATGCTTTCACACTTCGAAACTCCAAACTACAACCCAAATTAGTGACAAAGAAATTCCAAACCATTATTATATTCACTTTCGGGAGATTTCGACTGTTGGGTTTAGTAACTTCTGAATCACTGAAAACTGCGACCAGTGAAATTTGCGGTCATCCTAAAATCTGTGAAATCTGCGGCCAGTACCTGTTTCCTTTGTGTCACGGGCTATTTGCGACCAGACCGTCCTAATCACTCTAAAGGTCCCTTTAGACGACCCTACCTGGTTTCACTAAATCGTGGCCTGAAAGTTGTTACGTGAACAAATAGAACAGAAGCTAGTCGGCGACAACATTTTACATTACACGGCCGAAATAGCCAAACTAGTTTCTATTTAAAAAAAAAAAAAAATAGACACGCAAATGTTTTGAATTAAAAATCGCATAACCTTGTTTCTCAAGTTAAGTATTTTTTCTTAGAATTTTTTCGCAATCGTTACTGAAAGTTGAATTTTTTTCTGATCTGCTACGCTGTTCGGAGTCTCCAGTCCAGTACTAACCAGATCGGGCTGGCCGAGGTCGTCTGTGGGGAAACTGATGTGGATGACGTGGACTGACAGGATTATTTGGATATTCCGTCAGTCCAATATCCTTCAGTTTCGTCCACCATGCCATCAAAACGACTGACGATGTGTGGGGAAAATCACATTTTTTGTTTTCCACCTTCACTTGGGAGCACATACTTTTTAAAGTGCTTGGGCTGCCACTTGTTAAACTCTAGGATGATGTCATTGTCTCCCAAAAAACCCTACAGTTTGGGGGTGAAATGTGCTGTGAAGTGATTACAGAAAGAGGAAACCCCATTCCCTCCTTTTTTCGCAATGCCTGCATGGTAAGTATAGATTTTGTTTGTTAGGTTTTCAAAGTCATAAATGCAAAAACAGTTAACCCACAACTGGCGATAGTAGAATATTTCCTGCACTGGTAATGTAAAGGGAGATTTTGCATGAAATCTACTACGTTTCTATAAGTATAGGATTCGCTATGACACTTCTTTTCTACGTCTTTTGAGGCAGAATAAAACTTACGTTTTAATAACAATTATAAACTATCAAAGATTTGTACCGTTAACAGCTGTTCTAAAACATAGGCTACAAACGTAGCAATCCCCTCAGAGCACCGGCGGGGCGGCTG
>JARYHS010005729.1:0-10847 GCA_031002005.1 Vandiemenella viatica
CTATATTCGTACACCAGGTCAACATTAACTATTTACAACAGTTCAGCTTCACCTCATGACCACAATTATTCACAACAGATGACTATACAATATATTTGCAACCCATCCCACCCTCCAGTGCGCTGTAATACAGGGTGTCCCAGAATTATCTTTACAACTTTAACGTTGAATAAATTATGTTTGGAACGAGATATCACAATGCAGGTTTTTGCATGTTACAGATTATCTCTCAAAGTTTCTGTTTCATTTCTGGTGCGGTTTGGTGACAAGTAGGTAGTTACATCACATTTATTTAAAATGTATACCCCACAGGGAAAAGCTCAGTGTGTTCCTGGTTTATAGAGACACGATCGGATACACAAGTGAAACACAATTTCCGGACAACATACAGGAAAGAACCACCAACAAGACCATCAATTCGTCAGTGGAATCGGCAGTTGATGGAAACTGGTAGTATCCTCCATCAGAAAGGCACTGGGCTACCTTGCACTAGTGACGAGAATGTTGAACGAGTTCGTAAGGCATTCACTCGTAGTCCCAAAAAATCTCTCCGCACCGCTGCCAGAGAGTTGCAGTTACCATGTTCAACTATCCACAGACTGTTACACAGACGGTTCCACTTGTATGCATACAAAATGCAGCTGTTGCAAGCCATCATGCCAGGAGATAAACAGAGACATGCTGCGTTTGCTGCAAACATGTTGGAGAGAATGGACACTGAGGATGGTTTCCTTAGTCGTGTTCTCTTCTCAGATGAGGCCACCTTTCACGTGTCTGGGTTACTTAACAGGCACAACGTTCGAATTTAGGGTTCTGAACCTCCGCATGCATTTAGAGAGATGGAGCGCGTCAGCGCAAAGGTTAATGTTTGGTGCGATGTTAAGCACAACCAAATCATTGGCCCCTTCTTTGTTGAGAAGACAATCACAGGCCCAGTTTACTTGGATATGCTAACAGAATTTGTTGTTCCCCAACTGGAAGTCCTTCAACCGACAGTCATCTTCCAGTAGGAAGGTGCAACTCCGCATTGGGCTCATGATGTCCCTGATTTCCTAGATAAACAATTTCCTGGTCGGTGGATAGGAATAGGGGGTTCAATTAACTGGCCGCCTGGTTCACATGACATAACCCTCTTGGATTTCTTTCTTTGGGGATATGTAAAAGATATCGTGTATCAAATCCCGGTTAGAAATTTGGCAGATCTCAGGCAGAGGATTTCTGCAGCAATTACGTCAATTGACAAAGATTTTGGCAAGAATTTGAATATCGCTTTGATAATGTACGAGCAACTAATGGTGCACATGTTGGAAGTGTTCTAGAGACAGAAACAAAACTTTGAAATATATTCTTCAAAATGCAAAAAACTGCATTGTGATATCTCTTTCCAAACATAATTTATTCAATGTCAAAGTTGTAAAGATAATTCTGGGACACCCTGTATATATACACACATGGATAAAAGCTATATTTAATCTCCATTCACAGATATTTACAAAGAGTCTCTCTCTCTCTCACACACACACACACACACACACACACACACACATTCACGCAGGTACAGGCTTGTGCCCCCAAAATAGGGTCCCAACACCGTCGGGGTAAATACAGTGTTTATCATCCAGTCTAGACAGATCCAGCTTGGATACTTCAACAGTTGTAATTCTACAGATGTTTGATTGAAAATGTTGTTGCGTGTGGTACCTGGGTGGTGCTCCATGTAAACATTCTATATAAGCTTCAATAGTGAGCTTTTTTTTGTTATTGTACGTGCCAGACCCTTGGCCTGTCTCGAGGTCTGATTAGATTCTAGTTGAAATGCGTACATTTTCGACTTTAGACCAGCAAACTCCACAATCAGGGAACCATTCGCCTCATCTTTCATAACCCCAACAACCTTCTCGTTATAGAGTTCTATATCGAAACGATTGTTGAGTTTATATGCAGATGTGTCGAATTCTTCCTGTTGTATCTCATATGCATCGCAGCCATTCAGCAAATGGATGAAATTGTGTAAATATAAAGTAATTTCGAACGTATAAACTGTGGAATGGCGAATTCATAGTGACATAGATACATCCGCAGTTTAGACAGGTCGAGAATGCATTTCCCGATGTAGAGCGGATTGTTTAAAAGTATCCGCACTTTTGCCATCTCCAGAGTCACAAATTCTCGAAATTAGTCATATGTTTGAAGTGTGGTGAAGCTATGTATTTGCGGGCACCACGGCGGTCCATCCAATCTGTACACAATTTCACGTCGCGGTGTATTCTAATGTTCTCCATTGTTTCCTAGAAAACTGAATTGTTCATAAGTTTCAAAAACTCTCTCGAATTCTGACTTGGCTGACTGACGAGAATACGTGTTGAGAGAGATGCATTCTTTCAAACACGATGAATGAATTATATTACCTGGTGTACCGTGCCCAACTTAATCCCCAAGCCTACAGTTTGCTGGAGGACTCGGTAATGGAGAAAATACCGAACCTTATCCTCCAGCGTTGTCATCAGCTTGAGAAAGTAGATCCAGGGGTGGCTTTGTGGTCTGGACATGGCGGTAGGTCTGCTAGAACCTTCCTCGCCAAGTGTGGCAGCCATCATTTAAAGATTGCTCAGCTCTGCACATGCATCAAAGTTAATGAAACTAGATTAACGAGGGAAGTACTCTATGCTTCCGAGCGTTTGGTGTATCGGTGAAATTGGGGGAAAGGCTACCAAAGTATTAACCCTGAAAAGGGGGGAGGGGAGAGACCACATACTATAGGAGAAAAAATGAGGGCCGCTGTCCATGGGCGTATCCAGCGAGGGGCAAGGGGGAGGGGTGTGCTGCCCCTGAAGTTAAATCAAGTTGCCTTCAGTACACTTCGACAAGTGAAGAACTGGCTCAGGAGCACTATGGAAGAGGAAAGATTGACTGGAATATGCCTGATGAGTGTGCATTGAAATTTCGTGAAAGTACATTGTGAGATATTGACAAATAAAGTTACTGAAAATTTTGCTGAGAATCCGAGACGAGTAACGTTTACATAAAAAAACTATTATTGAGTTATGATCTTGACTAACTGCATAGTAGGTCCTTGGATTACTATGTTAATCAATAATAAAAATAATTTCCTCAAAAGGTTTGAGTTTTATTTTGTAAGAAATCGTCATGTTTCAGTCCCCCACCCCACTTCCTTGAAAAAATATGAGTTGCCCCCCCCCCCTAGTTCTGATCCTGTATATGCCCTTGCTGCTGTCCAATATACTACTATCGCTGTGACAGATTTCATAATACAAATTTGTGATTAGGGAAAATATATGATTTACATTATCAGTGATTTTAGCAGCCCTTCCTTGAAATTCCTCAAACTTCTGTATTTTGTACTCACAGCACGTTTCAAACACTACAATAGTTTGGTGAAGAATGTGAATGGAAATTCCCTTACAATTCTCATACACCACCTCTGTACCCTCTCTAATAGATACGGAACTTTGAAGCCTCTCCCTACTATGTGCCCAGCTAAGTTTATTATTAAAACACCAAGATATTTACATTTTAAATGTTGAACATACAATTACTTCCCAGTTTGTATTAAATTAAAAACAATGTTCTATATGAGTACCTAATACCAAACTCCAGGATCTATGGAATAAAGAAATGATATGTACTGTATTAAGTCGCGTTCCCAAGGCGAGACAGTGTGCACGTATCGAGGGAGAGCTATTTTTCAGCGAGCGGAAGCCGCGGGCCTGTTTGTCAAGCCACCCGCTGCGCTGTTGACAATAACAACAGGGACGAAGCCAATCTACGAACAATAGGGACACGCCACTAGGATTTTCTTTGATGCTGTTCCTTGGAATGCTGCTCCGAGGGGGAGTGGAGAGGAACCATTGGGAGACTGTGTGTGGAAGTGAGTGGACGCTGGGGCCGGTCTACCGCCATCCTCTGGGTGTCTGTGGTGCGCATCCCGTCGCCAGCAGTGTCGACAGCAGTGCGCGGACACGGTAAAGTGATTCTAACAGTGCGACTGGTTGCAACATACCATGGCCCGAAAAATACCCCTGAGTAGCTAAAGACTTGTTTGGGAGAGCCAACTGAGCTAACCATCTGCAAAAACTATTAACATGTAAAATTAGATGTCTTTTAATTTGTAGAATAAATTCATGTCTTTTGTGACCCATCTTTCATATTCTTGTAACCCCTGAGACATGTCATTCACGAGGCTCAATATTAACATGTTGATAAAGAAAAGTTTTAATTACTGACACCATACAGTGTGTCTAACAAGTATTAAAGTAGAGCCCCCACCAAAAGAGATTATTACAGTATGCAATAACCTGTGGATAGACTTTTACATTTTCTTTGAAGCATCTTGGAAAGTAATTGGATGTGAAGTACCTCTCTTATGATTTTGCTTGCAGAACTTAAAGATAGTCCACTTACAGAAAAACTTCAGTAGGTCTGTATACAAAGACTTGGAATGTTGTAATATCTTGTTTCTCTGGGTGGAACCATGTCGAAATATTAAAACCTAACATTTCTGCCATTGTGCTGTGGCTTTCATCAGCACAGCACAATGGCAGAAACGTTAGGTTTTAATAAATCGATGCGGCTCCACCCAGAAAACCAAGAGATACATACAGTGACTGCAGAAGCTTTTGGAATCACTTGGAATGTTCCTTGCAACCAATACCTCTCAAAGAAATCTTCCTTGGAACTTGCTTCATCAAACATTTCAGAAGGAATTCCTGGTTAGAGCACACTTTCAACAGTTCCCTCACTTCCTCAAAAAATCACTTATGTTATAGGAACGCTGGGTAGGTAAGATGTGTCTTATCAGTATTATATTCTTTCTGAGACATAAGGAAATGGTCTGAGATAATGGAAGTGGCAAGGAATGTTGATTGGCAGGAATGACAGAATACTTTGGAGAAGATAGGATGGACAATGTACCCACTGACATAAAAAGAGGATTTATACAAGAGGCGTGGCAGCAGAGCCTAGTATGATGTGGTGACAGATATGCAGCAGCCACATCAGAAATCATTTGAAGAAGATGAAACCACATCATTCTTCAATGATTCACACTCTACTAACTCAGTGTTATGAGTGGTATGAACCTTTCCTGTAGGCTGTATGAAACTGGTGATATAAGCACTGAAATGTCAGCATTACAATTGTTTTTTTTTTTTTTTCCCTACTGCACCTATTGACAAAGTAATTGACTATACTGGTTCTAAGAGATGGCATTAACTGTTGCAAGTGGGAATTATGCTTTGATAATCATGCTGACAGATGATACAGAAGAGATTTTCAATAGGGTCTTGGTTGAGGTAGTGTAACCACAGTCTCTCCACACCCATACCAAACAATTTCTTCTACAACATCCGTACAGCCCGAATATTGTTCACCCAGCCATCCTCAGACAATAAAGAAATTCCCACTTTCCTTTCCTATCACATCTTTCCAGATCTTCCGAAGGTCCCTATTTGCAGTAAAAGCTTGCTGTAGTTTACAAAAACTGCCATTGAAGCTGCCAAAAAGCTTGTTGCTAACACTAACAAAATCAGCTGTTTTCCTGGCCTCAAAAGGATGATACATATGTCGACTCAGATCATCCAGAAGCCTGTCATACATATCTATCTCTTCAACAGTGGAGCTGACGAGAGAAGCTGCAACTGTATGGCTCCACCTGAGTTGTAAAACTTACCTTCATAAAGAAGAACCTATCCAGATAGACGTTTCTCTGTAATTTTGGAGGCAAAATGGAGGCCTCTCTCAATATCTATTTAAATAGATCTTTGATATAAGTCCACAATACCACTTCACCCTCAAAGTAAACTTCGTATCTCTGGATATTGTTCCTTGTAAATTTCAGGAGCTGGGGTGAGTCACAGGAGTCAGTAATCTGTTTACCTCCCACCTCAAAAAATGGACCCATACTCCTTGCTCTGTGTTTGTTCAATTAAGACATTTACAGCTTTTACATTAGTTGCAGACATATCATCCACAACTGCCACAACTTTCAAACCTATAGTGTAATTTATCATTCACAATCTTTATTAAAACCTTGCAGTTAAATGTGGTGTTGTGTGACTACAAAAGCAGTATGCAACAGGTTGCTTCCATTTTCATATAATGCCACAGACCTTGAACACCAAGGTATGAATAGCATGCTTACTAGTCCAGCCCAAATGACCAACGTTATCATACCACACAGTTCCATCTGCTGACACATCGTACCGAAGTCCCTTAGTGAAAGAGATTTAATTGAAAATCAGTGAGCAAAACTTTTCATTTCTACTCATTGTTTTAATAATCTCTGCCAAATGAGAGAAAATCCCCTCATTTATGCCAAACAAAAATCTAATATTCCATAATATTAATGAGATTTTTAAGATTAAAAGTCACAATTAAAACTAACATTGCAGCAAAAACAAAAATGTCACTTTCCTTTCAGTAAGTAATAACTGAACCAATGTGCCATGTTCCTAATTACACAAGAACAAATTAGATAATGTGAAAAATTAGATAATGTGTAGAAAAACTGTCATTGTGGTATGTGCATTTCTGTTTAAAGGAACATAACAAATTAGCCCAGAAGACAGCTTGAGGGGGCTTTAGGGGGCCCCACCACGATCCCCTTCAAAATTTGTCCTTACTTAACGAACAATTTTCCTGCTAAAATAAATAATCTACAAATTTATAATGTTAATAAGTTGCGTTCACAATAGACATTTCCGAGGTGTGGAGTCCATGAGAAGTCTTGCATCAGATTCAGTTTGGAGAAAATCGTATCTGATGTAATTACAATAGGCCTAGATATTTAAAGGCGTGTGTTGCTCTGAACCTGTTTCAGCAATTTATTTAATTTCATTCAGATAAACTCATTCATCATTTGACATTTCATATGAATAGTTATTGGATTAAAATTTGTATGCCTACTCACGTCTCTCCAGCACCAAAAACTTATATGGTACTAGCAAAGAAAGGCATAAAAAGAAATGTCGTATACAAAAAGTGTATTATAAATATAATAGCTATAAAATTAAATACAAAAATAATTTCATTTGACACAATGGGCAGCAGGGCTTAGCCAGAAATGAAAGTGACAGTAGTTGGAAGATCCATATGAGATGCAGTATAAAACACCAAAGACTCTGCGAAGTTTTCCCGTTCAGCTAATACTCAATAAACTGCTGGCCCGTTTGTACACAATATATACATATATATTTGTGTATGTGTGTGTGTGTACATAAAGTAACAAAAATTATTAAAAGTGTAGGCAAAAGTACATCTAGAAAAGAAGTAGGGTGCCCCGAAATCAAACCTCGCATGGGGCCCCGAAATTCCTTAAGTTGACCCTGCCTGAAAATGACACTGAAGTTATAGCAGAAATTTCAATTAGTTTTCATTTAAGACAGAAAAAGATCAAAACGGTAGAGAATGTAAACAGCTGTAGGGTGATCCGGACAGGATATCTAGTTAGGTTGGTAAACATGGGGTGAAGATAAATGCAAAGAAGAGTCAGCTTATTAGATACACAAATAAAAAACTAAAGGTTGATTATGATTATAAGGTGGGGAAAGAATTGTTTGCTGAAGACTTGAAGGGTAAATATCCTGGCATTACATTTGATGACAAGCTTAACTTGGCACGACTCATTGGACAGGTGGTAGGGAAAGGTTTAAAAATTCTGCACTCGGAGAGAGTGATGAGAGGATGTACGAGAGAAGTAAAGGAATTGGGTTACAAAACTTTAGTCAGACCATTGCTTGAATATGGTAGTGTAGAATAGGACCAACATTTTGAGAATCAGAAACAGGAGGTCGAGAGGGTACAAAAAAGGGCTGCTAGATTTGTTTCTGGAAATTACCACAGAATGTAATCGGTTACACATATTATAAAAGAGCTGGAATGAGATTCAATTCAAGATAGGAGGAGGGTGAAGAGGGTCATGGGAGTGTACAAAGCGTATATTGGTTATGAGGCATGGAAAGGTATTGATGTAAGAATTAAAAGTAATGCATGGAAGTGAAAAGATGACAATGATCACAAGCTTGCATTCGACTTCAGGCACAAAGGTGTAGGTAGTAAAATTCTCTTTTTTGGGTAAGGGTGTCAGGGATTGGAATAAGTTACTAAGAGAAATGATGAATAATTTACCAAAAATGTTTAAAGAATTTAAAGTTAAAATTTTAGGTTGGTGCCTGGAAGGGGGAAGATGGGTGGTAGGGAAATTGCCACCAGAGTGTGCACTCCATTGCAATTTAATTAAATATTAATACGGTATTAAAAATTAGTCTTTAACATTAAAATTCCATTAGACATATAAAAGCAGTTAGATTACCTGCTGAAACTGTTTCAAGATGGCAAGGCTCCTTTTCCAAACCAACTTCAGCACCTCCTTATAAAATTACATTAAATTAAAACTAATTCACCATTCATATCTCCATTGTTATATAAATATGTGTGATCATAAATTTTTTATTATTAATGTACAAACTGTGACCTGGGGAAGATAGGTGCATGCAGTTTTTTTTGCAAGAGTTTCAGTGCCAGGAGTTAAGTAGGTTCAATAAATCAGTGAGGCACAAAAAAAAGGTGTTAAACAACTAAACAAAGAAGGGAGGCATGGGCGCCGGGAGGGGGGTGCAAGGGGGTGCACTTGCACCCCCCTGGCATCCCGGGTCGCCCGTAAATTTGGGCCGATAGGGGGTGGGGAGCACCAATTACGGCCCTGGTGCACCCCCCTGGATCCCGGGTGCACCCCCCTACATCCCGCATCCCGGGTCGCCGTGTAGTCAGTAGTAGACCTAAAAAAAAAAAAAAAGTCGCCCGGAAATTTTTGGGCCGACAGGGGGGGGGGGGGCACCAACGCAGCCCTGGTGCACCCCCCTAGAAACAATCCTGCCGGCGCCCATGAAGGGAGGTATGAAAAATATCAGAAACAAGGGGTGATGAAAGTACACACAATGTTAAAAAAAATGTTATGTATATTTCAGGGTTGGGGGGGACGGTGGCAATTAGTGTTGTGTTGACTCTTTCTAAGGCATTTGACAGAGTTAGCCATACAATAGTTATGAATGAGGCTAAGACCATTGGGTTAATCCGAGATTTATCTTGCTGGCAGGAGTGATTCTTAAAATTCAAGAGGAGATGGGAACAGGTGTCACATGTTACTGAATTGGGGCCATTACTAATTACTGATTCTATTGTTGATCTACAGGCAGACAGGCCTGCCGCTAGCTGTTTGAACGCCCCTGTGCAATACTGATTATGCCTCCCCCTGTCTAACTACAGCCAGTGGTGGGTCTAGGAGTTTTCCGAACCGGGTCAAAAAACCGTGAGATTGCGGTCCCTTGGAACATTATTTGCCGCCCCCATTGTTGCCATCCCGAGTGTCGCCTGCCGCCTGAAGGAGCAGTTGAGCTAAAAACAAGGTCGCCTGCTACATGTTTTGTCGCAGCGACAATGGAGTGGCAACTTTCGCGGGGCGGAGACTGTCGATCACTCGAATTGCCGCCCCCCTTGATATGCCGCCCGTGTGCGGTGCACGTCCGATTATGGAGGGCCTGTTCGCAGATGACATAATGCTGCATGAAAAAACTGCATTGAGAGCCGCTTCTGAGCAACTACCAAAAAAAAAAATGTAGACCCGATATTTAATAGGCAAGATAGACATGGAATGAAGATAAATGCCAAATACTTACAACATTTTTAATAAGGTAATATCTCGCTTAGTTCTGCAGAGTACTGTCTCCAAATTGAGGTGATTAGGTTTGAATGTGGTCTGGACCAAATAATAATTTAGCCAAAGCCACAATGAACACCCTGGACATGGGTGTTTTTTTTTTACTACCGCTTGAGGTTAAGTTGAATAGCATCCTGGACCAAAATATAAAAGTCATCAAAGACACAAGGAACTACACCTACAAATAATTTTTGATAGTCGATATCTCGAGAACTAAAGGAGATATCAAAATTTTTTACTATTTTCGATTTGTCTCGTCTAGTTACATTATAATCAATCATCATCGCCACGGTTATAATAGTGCTGACCACCTCAACACACTAAATTCATGGGGAACTACATTTCGAGTAACAACATTGCCAATATCAGGATTCCTAGTTCGCGTAGCATAAATTATCACAATTTCGTCTTATGACTTCAGTATGAACTGCAACTGGACTAACGCACACGCAAAAACAGTTTCCCTGTATCGCGATGTGAACTTGACATGAAACTTATCTTGTGTGCTTCATACTAATAGTAATAGTCAGTTTGGGTCAAGTTTATGTCAGGATACATGACGTCACTAGCACATGATACTTCGACTGTATCAATGCGAATATGATTGAAGCTTTGATTTTGTAGCGGTAATATTTTGCAGACTGTTGTTGGGTTGAAATGAACTTCTTGTTAAAGAATAAGATACGAAGATTTTAGTTAATTTAAGCTGCTTTCATGCATGACGTGTTAATGACGTCACCTTGTGACGTGATGTATCACGAACCACTCCCCTCCCAGTTGTACTAGTAATACATAGGTCTATATAAATTCGCCAGTAGCAGCAGTGAATTTTTCTTGTTACCATAAGTCAGAAGCTTAAATTAGACGTTCAACACTCATTTAGAATAATGCTAAACTATTATGTACAAAATTTTAAAAAATGTAAATATGCTGGTTGTCTACGCTACTCCAACAAATATTTGAGAACAACATCTTATTGAGAGCTATGAATTAAATTCTTTAACAGGCATCTTAAATCTATAAGTCTTGGTCCAGGCTGCACTTGAACCTACCCGCTACAACCTTAAATTGTCCGTATCAACTATTGACGACAGAACAAACCATTTTTCATTGT
>JARYHS010005732.1:0-26444 GCA_031002005.1 Vandiemenella viatica
AAGAGATAATAAGCAACAGTTTAATTAGACCATCCTAGGTTGGGAGGAGCTTCTCCATATGGTTATCTATCTCTTCTAGAGCAGTTTCCCTATACAAGGTGTGTTCAAAAAGTAATGGGAATTTTGAAATTTCGAGGGATATATTAATCCGATTGGCACGAGTTTTTGTTGTTGTGTTGTCAAACATGTCTTAAAAGTATCTATACATTTTGAGCTATATTGGATGTTTAGTCTATTGTCAGCTGTTAAAAGGATAACACATGTTTTGATACAGTGGGTGATTATTAATTTGTATAAATCATAGATCAGAGAATTTGCATTAAGTTTTTCTACAAAAATGGAATTAAGTGCAACAAAGTTTTAGAAATGTTAAATATTGCTTTTGGTGAATCCACTACGAGTAAATAAGGGTATACGAATGGTACAAGCATTTTCAAGATGGGCATGAAGACCTTGAAGATGACAAGCATGTCCTAGCACATTAATAATTAATGAACACATGAAAAAGTGAAAGGAATGATTATAAATGATCATCAAAATCATAATTAGAGAAGTTGACAATGATGTTGGCATATCAATTGGTTCATGCCATAAAATTTTTTCATCTCTCTTGGATATGAAACATGTTGCAACAAAATTTGTTCCAAAAGTGTTGAGTTTCGAACAAAAACAGTGGCAAATGGAAGTTTCTCAGGAATCACTAAATAATGTTAACAAGGAACATTGAAACATGTCATAACAGGCGATGAAAAATGGATTTATTGGTATGATGTCAAAACTAAGGCTCAATCGTCCCAGTGGAGGCACTTGGATCGCCAAGACTGAAAAAAGATCGACAAGTTCAGATATGAAGGTTATGCTCAATGTGCTATTTGATTGTAAAGGAACAGTGTGCCATGAGTTCTTAACACAAGATCAAACCATCAATAAGGAATACTTCCTTCGAGTAGAACACTGTTTACGTGAAGCAGTCCAAAAAAAGGCCTGTATTTGTCAAAACAATTCATGGCTTTTGCATCATGATAATGCACCTGCTCACACATCATTGCTTGTTCATGAATTTTTGCTAAAAACAACACAGAAATGATACCCCAGCCTTCATATTCATAAGACATAGCCCCTGTGTGACTTTTTTCTGGTTCCAAAAATAAAATAACCTTGAAGGACTGTCGTTTTACTAACATAGATGCATTGCTGAAAGAGCTCAAGACTGAGTTCCAGAAGTTTTTTGGGGATTATGTTAAGATTATAGATTATAGCACCGCTCCAGTAAGAGATCATGGTCTATAATCAACCAAATGAAATGGTTGATTAGAATGAGTTGTTAATATAAATTAATATACTTCTCTTGAATACAATGTTCTTAAAACTGGAAATACATACACTTCAATAATTTGTCTCATTAGTCTTAATTGGTGTCATCAAGAAACTGCGATAATGAACCCTGAACTACAACCAACCTACCCCATCCAATGGGAATATACCTGCCATGCCTCTTGCTTAACCATCCACATCACCCAATCGTGCTGCATGCTCCACCACACTGCATGTCCCACCATGCTGCTTGCCCACCTCACTGCATGCTCCATCACACTACTGTCCCACCTCATGGAGAAGCACTCAGCTCATGTGACTGGTGACTTTGGCAGAAACCATTAGCCAGTGAGGCTATAGAAGAGCAAGGAACTCAGCTTACCTAACATTTCACCTGAAGATGGAGTAGCAGAGCAGCTCAAAAACATTGCATCGAATTGATGTGCTCCCTTGGGGGGAAACCCAATAAATTTTCACACCAATATATAATATGTTTTGTTTATGTGTTTCTGTGGTACTTTTCCCATATTATAAACCTAAAGCAAAAAAGAGAGAGAGAGAGAAAACCAGTTTCATATAAGAAGTTTTCTGCTTCACAGCTACTTTCTATAGACCTGGTTTCTCATCTGTGAAAAATTTGATTTACATTGCTCGTGTGACTGTTAATAGCACCCTTCCTCAATAATATCATACTCCACTACCTTTCAAAGGAAAATTTTACACCAAATTTTTTCATGTGAGTTCTCATTGCCCATTGCCCATTGTTCCATTGTCCTTCATTTTTTCAGTGAGAGCCACTCTGCAGTATGTGAATCTTATAAGTCACAGTATACCTCCTAATACTGTTTGCCTCAAGAAGTGCAACTGTCCTGACATGGCATTGACTAAACAAGTCATTGAGAGTCCCCCTGAAAAAATATTGTCAAGCTTTCTCTATAGCTGTCCATAATTTGGAAAGTATTGGTGGTGCAGGACATTTGTCATGAAACAGTCTTCCAATCATATCCAAATAGTTCGATTGGATTTGTGTCTGGCAATCTATTCGGCCAAATCAATTGCTGGAATTGTGCAGAATGTTCCTCAAATCAATTGTGTCAGTTCTGGTCCAGTGTCATGATGCATCATCTTCCTGGAAAAATCCATCATTGTTTCGAAACATGAAGGCCACAATGGCTGCAAATGGTATCCAAGTAGCTGAACATACCCATTTCCAATTAATGATGGGTTCAGTTTGACCAGAGGTACCAGTCCTTGTTATGTAAACACAGTCTATACCTGGACATAGCCACCACCAGTTTGCCTAGTGCCTTCCTGACATCAGCCTTACCATCAGCTCTTACCAACATGAATCATCTGGCCATACAACCATTTTCCATACATCCAGGGTCCAACTGATACTTTCTCATGCCAAGGAAAGACACTACATCCAATGGCTTTTGTTAGTAGAGGCAATAATATTAGTCCTTCTGGTGCAATATCCCATCAGTGCCAAATTTCACTGCACTGCCCACTCAGACAATCTGTCATATATCCCCATATCGAGTGTTGCTCTATAAATTTCAAAATGAAATGCCCCATGTGTCTAGAGACAACCACCAGTCCACATTCAGAATTTGTTAATTCATATCATGTTGAAATAATCATGCCAGAAAACCTTTCACATAACTTTGCTTCTGTGGGGCTACCATCCTCTGGATCTTCCTAGCCCATGACTTTTGGCACTTCAGTGTATCAGTGTAGCAACCAATGACCGCCATGGGTATGTATCAGGCCAGTTCCACCAATAAGCCTATACTTGAACAAAAAGTCAGAGACTGATGTCAAAACATTATATCATGCTCCAATGGTGAGAGGCTAAAGAACCTTGTTTATGGCTCTCATCATTTGAATCGTCTTTTACTTCTTACGTCTTACTTTTACTTTTTACATCTTAAAAAAAGTTCTTTTAAAGTTATTTGCTCCATGAGAGAATAACACCTCTTTTCCATTTGGTCACGCTATTGACTGAGACATCATTTCTATGGATATATTTTAACACATAATCTTCAGGTTGATTAGTGTGTGCTGTTAGATGTAACTTTTGAAGCTCAGAAGAAACAATTTAAGTAGAAATACTGTATTGATAACACCTTTAACTGCTTGATTTAAATGATTCTCTTTTATTGTTGCTCATCTTTAGAGGAATCCAAGTATATGAGTGATTTCCATTACTTCTATTACAATGAATCGATAAAGTATCAACCTGTATTTGTTCTTCAGATCCACTAGACACCAGTTTCACTGGAGAATCAAAGTAATATATGTAGAGATATGCAGTGGTATAGCTAGGTTAACAAGAGCCCCGGTGCAAAAAATATTTTAGGCCCTCAGGCCAGATGGGCGATCTTTTTTATTATTTTTTTTTTAATTACCAGTTGAAAGATAACACCAATACAACTGTTTTTATTGTTGCAACAATGCAACAATAAATTAAACAGTTGCATTGGCAATTATCTTTAAACTGGTAATTAAATAAGCAACTGCAAAAACAGTGGCCTACAACGACATTGCAAAAAAAATTTTTTTTTAGCCCTAGGTTTCCTGGCAGGGGCTCCCTGAGCTTTAGGGGGCCCCCCTGAGGTGCACTTGGAGGCTCCGAGCCTCCGATAGCTATGCCCCTAGAGATATGGCTGATTGTCTGTACATCTTTAACAATGAACTGAAAAAGTATCAGCACATATTAATCTTAGATTTACTAGAAGCCAGTTTTGACAAAAAATATAAAAAATACTGAATCATATAATGTGTATATGGAAAGGGTGTAAGGGGCTAAACTGGTATACCGGGCTGGAGTATTAGCTTAGTTACCTTAGCTGACTTGTTAAAAGTTCTACTAAGTTTGCATAAATAAATTTGAACGACCATGTATCTGCCTGGATAATTCGACTGTAAAGCCTATCGGTCGCCACAAAGCTTATTTAAACCAAAAGCTAAGGAAAGGTTAATATTCAATACGAAAGTGTGTAAGTCCATTTCATGAGAAATTTTGAATTTATTTCATAGTCACATTTGAAAAATAGCTATTACAATCGAATTGGCAATCGAACTAAACGTCTCCAAAAATTAAAAGTTATGAAGAGGAAGAAGTACCAGACGAAATCCCTTTAGAAAAAATATAAGTCCATAGTCAATGCTAGCACCAGTCACTGGCGGGAAAGTTAACATGGCGGTGTATCACACACATGTAGTATCTCAAAGATTAAAAACGATTTGAAGTCATCTTGGTTGACCGACACTCACACTACCCAACGAAACACACTAGCTCATGATTACTCCACGATTTGAAACAAAAGGCCCAAAAGACCAAAGAATAAAGACAGCCGGACGGCCTGAGCAGCTTAATTTATACACTCTGCCGCATGCTAACCATGATCTACCGCTTACCTAAAAAAAGTCTAAAAAAGATTAATTATCGTTTGTGTTCAAAGTTTAACAGTGTGTAGCCTGGCCCTTAAGGTTTATTAAAAGTATGATGACTATAATTATAAATTAACGTGTCTTCTTGTAAATAATTTAAGTATGTGAGCACAATGGTAATTAATTTCCTAAAAACAGTTGGTAAATCCCCGATCTATTTCTTAATTTGTGCAATTTTAGAAATTCTTGCTGGATTACAAATTATCGTGTTTAAATTAGTGTCAACGTGTTCTGTGTTTGCTTCTGATTTCAAAATTGTAACTATTATTATTGTCGGTAGTGTATTAGAGAAGATATTAATCTTATAAAACCTAAGTTGAGACTGCCTAGACGACATGTTGGAAAAAATTTGGTTTCTGGTTAATAATTATTAAAGTGCTGCTTCTATCGAAAAGGTGTTATTCTCTGAAGTTTCCTTGAATTTTATTACGTGTTTTAAAAGTTATTTTGTTTACGGAAATGGTCTCAATTTTTTTTTTTTTTTTTTCTGTCGTCAGTCTTTCGACTGGTTTGATGGAATCCTCCATCCTTTCCTATCCTGGGCTAACCTCTTCATTTCTACATACCCCACACAACCCACGTCCTCAATTATCTGCTTCATATATTCTAATCTCTGTCTTCCTCTACAGTTCTTACCTTTGACTGTTCCCTCCACTAACAAATTAACCAATCCTGTATGTCTCAGAATATGACCTACCGACATATCTCTTCTTTCTGTAAGCTTCTTCCACAAACTTCTTTTCTCACCCACCATTTCCAAAACTCGTTCATTCTTACTTTGTCTGTCCACTTAATTTTCAGCATTCTTCTGTAGCACCACATTTCAAATGCTTCAATTTTCTTTATTTCTGGTTTTCCTAAAGTCCATGTTTCGCTACCATAAAGTGCTGTGCTCCACACAAAGAATTTTAAAAAGTTCTTTCTAATTCCTAGATCAATATTTGAAACTAAAAGGTTTCTCTTTTTCATGAAGGCTCTTTTTGCTAATGCTATTCTGCTTTTAACATTATTCGGTCTCAATTATCTACAGTTTAATTTCGAAAACTACCAAGTTTTAGTGTAAGATGTAATAACTTGAAAATTGATTTAATATTTGTTATACTGCATGGAATGTTTTGAAACTTTAATATGATATACTAGATTCTTTACTCTTTCAGGAAATTTACTTTTTAGTTTCAGAAATTATCGCGAACGTGTTATTATTTAATGCTGAAACTACAAATGTGTCTAACAAAGTGTTTAAAATTTTATTTACTCTGTTTACACAGCCTGAAACTACTGAATTTTAGTGAATTTAACCTTCTTTCTGATTATTATTATTAAGATTATTATAAAATTACTTTACTGCACCGAAAAGTGTTAAAAATTAGTGAAATTATCACGTAACCAAAATCAACTGTTTACCAATTGGATAATTATGGATAACACTGTTTTAGGTTAGTTTAAAGGTTATTAACTATTATAAATTGTTTATTTAATGCTTGTATTGTGTGTTGAGTGACTTTACTGTTTTTAAATCGGTTTATTTACTGAGTTAGGTTGCAGTATTGGCTTCTGCATGAAACATGTCTATCATATCTTGTAGTTGCTAACTGAAAAAAATTATATTTACTGGAAAGCTTACTCCCTACCTTATGCTCTATAGCCAAGAAAACTAGAATTTACCCAAATTCTAAGGTGATTACAAGGGAAGGTAAAATATAAGCAGCTCTCGCCAATTTGAAGACAGGAGGGCAACAGCAACAAAAAAATACTCCACAGACCTCAATATTTCAGGATATTCTCTCCTTTAAGGAAATAGAACCATTTACCTGAGGTCACACGGGTACCCACGGACAACACACTGAATGATCCTCCATGCAACAGTGTTGTCAGTGGTTTATTTGTGTTTCTGAAGTGTTTTTGTTACTTCTGCTCTCCTCCCTTCAACTTTGGCGAGTGGTGAATATATTTTATCTTACGGGATTTTTTTTCATACTCCATCATTAGAGCTGTAAAAGTAATGATTTATTTGTTACTGAGTAACTGGTTCGTCGTCTCACTCGAAGTACCGAATCGTTACTCAAAAATTCATTTTGTTACTCGCATTTGTTGTATAGATACGAATAGAGCTGTAAAAGTAATGAGAAATTCTGTACCCGTATGTATTCGTTACTAAACCAATCAAAACCCATTACTTTCGAATCATTACTTGTTACTTTCGGTACAATCGAACAATGTCATGAAGCATTGTATCGAGTTGTGCCGCGTATGGTTATCCTTCGTTGCTATCATATCGTTTCTTTACTCGTTACTTTCGGTACACTCGTTACTTTTGGTACAATCGAACACTAGCATGAAGCTTTGCATCGCATCGTATCGCATACGGGACGATTTCGTTTGTACTTGGTAAAGTTAAAGTATGTTGTTTATTTAATAAAATAAGTTTAGCAAAGTTTTACATTCGCATAAAACTTAAAGTAATTAGCACATGGATCTTACAGAAAACCTCTGAATGTACACTTGATTTACTGTAATGAATATTATATACGAAAGAATAACCGAGCGTGGTGGTGTAACGGCTAGCGTTCTGGCCTTGCATTCGGAAGGACGGCAGTTCGAATCCCCATCCGGGCATCCAGATTTGGGTTTTCCATGGTTTCCCAAATCACTCCATGCCAATGCCGGGATGCTTCCTTCAAAAATGCCATTGCCGAATTCCTTGCCCCCCCATCCTTTCCTGTCTCTGAAGACCTCGCTGTTGGAGAGACGTTAAGCAGATTTAAAAAAAAAAAAAAAAAAAAAAAAAAAAGAATAATCTGATTTCAAAACAAACACCTGTTTGCATACAAAAATGGACCTGACCTTTCACCTGACAGTGACATATCTAGAGACAATAACTAATGACGGTTATTTTTTAAACTAGCCTTCTAAAAATCCTGCACAGAAGCCTTAATGGGACATGTATTTAACAAATATTATGTCATCAAAGTATTTCGTTTTTAAATTGGAGGTTTCACCACTGTCTTCCTTTACAGTTTTCATTTATTTTTGTAAATTCTTCATCTTTTTGTGATAGGTTTGTTAAAATAAATGTGGACATACCATCAAATCTGGCCTGCAGGGAAAATACTATTGACTCCTGCGTTAATTGTTTCATTTTAAAACTATCAATATTCAAAACTTTTAAATCAATAAAAAAGGCTCAGGACAAACATGCGATTAGATGAATTGTTGATGCATCGTGGTTACAACAAACATTCAACATCAAAGCCAGAACCGCATTGACGATTGATCACATGGATGCTGCGGTAATAATACAATAATAACTAACACCAGGCAAAAGGAATACTGTCATTGTAACTTGTTTTTTGTTTATGGAATTCTGTAACTGCAAAAAAGGGCTGCTAGATTTGTTTCTGGAAATTATCGCAGAACACAGTCAATAACAGATATGATAAAAGAGCTGGAGTGGGATTCATTGGAAGACGCGAGGAGGGTGGAGAGGGTCATGGGAGTATACAAGGCATATATTGATGGTGAGGCATGGAAAGATATTGGTGTAAGAATTAAAAGTAATGCTTGGAAGGGAAAAGATGACCATGACCACAATCTTGCACTCGATTTCAGGCACAAGGATTTAGGAAGATTCACTTTTTAGGTAAGGGTTTCAGGGATTGGAATGAGTTACCAAGAGAAATTATGAATAGTTTACGAAAAACGTTGAAAGAATTTAAAGTTAAAATTTGTAGATGGAAAATGTACATGGATGCAGGAAAGGGGGGAAGATGAGTGTGTAGGGAAATTGCCACCGGGCTGTACGCTCCATTGCAATTTTATTAAATATTATTAGACAAATGCAGAGATGGATATCAAAAACTGTTAGATAACTCTTTTATATTGTAAATTACACTATAAGATAAAATAGAAGGTATCAATTCTTAAAATAAACAAATAAACAAATGTTTGAAATCAATAAACCTCACTAATGAACTATCAATGAAAGAACAGTAACTATCTCAAATTATCCATACAAACTGTCGTGTCTATTTACAAACTATGCACTGTACATTTTATTGTTAAACAAAATAGAAAGTACAAAATTGGTGTTAACATTCGCAAAATTAGTTACCTGCGGGAGCTGGAACGTGTTCGTATTTATACAACAAATGCAAGTAACGAAACATGCGAGTAACAAAATGAATTTATGAGTAACAATTCTGTACTTCGAGTCAGGCAACGAACCCATTATTCAGTAATGAATACATCGTTACTTTTACAGCAATAGATACGAACATGTTCCAGCTCCCGTAAATATTAATTTTGTAGTTTTTATTTTCTTTAACATTAAAATTTACAGTTCATAATTTATAATTAGAAAATTTGTATGGATAATTTGAGATAGTTACTGTTTTTTCATTGATCATTCATTAGTGAGGTTTATTGATTTCAAACATTTATGAAATTTGTTTATTTTAAGATTTGATATTTTCTATTTTATTGTATAGTGTAATTTACAATATAAAAGAGTTGTCTAATAATTTGAGATATACATCTCTGCACTTGTTATGTTCTAATAATATTTAATTAAATTGCAATGAGGTGCACGCTCCAGTGGCAATTCCCCTACACACTCATCTTCCCCACTTTCCTGCATCCACCTACATTTGCTCTCCACAAATTTTAAATTTAAATCCTTTCAACATTTTTTGGTAAATTATTCATCATTTCTCTTGGTAACTTATTCCAGTCCCCGACACCCTTACCTAAAAAAGAGAATCTTCCTACACCCTTGTGCCTGAAATTGAATGCCAGCTTGTGATCATGGTCATCTTTACCCTTCCAAGCATTTCTTTTAATTCTTACACCAATATCTTTCTATGCCTCATCATGAACGTACGCCTTGTACACTGCCATGACTCCCTTCACCCTCCCCCTGTCTTCCAATGAATCCCATTCCAGCTCTTTTATCATATGTATTACTAATTGTGTTCTGCAATAATTTCCAGAAACAAATCTAGCAGCCCTTTTTTGCAGTTCCAGAATTCAATAAACAAACAACAAGGTACAATGACCTTATACCTTTTGCCTGGTGTTAGTTATTGCATTATTACTGCAGGATCCATCTGATAATTGTGGTACTGGTTTTGAAGTTGTGTTTGTTCTAACCGCAGTGCAAAAACAATTATGAATATAATCGCATGTTTGTCCTGTACCTGTTATTGATTCAAATGTTTTGAATACTGATATTTTAAAATAAATCAGTTAAAGCGGGAGTCAGTAGCACTCTGCCTGCAGGCCCGATTTGATGGTATGTCCACATTTATTTTAGCAAATCTATTACAAAAAGATAAAGAGTTTGCAAAAATAAATGAAAACGGTAAAGGAATACAGTGGTGAAACCTCATATTTAAAAATGAAATACTTTGATGAGATTATAACATGTCTCATTATCATATCAGGCTTCTATGCAGGGTTTTTGAGTAAGCCATTTAAAAAAATAACAGTCATAGTTATTGTCAGGTGAATGGTCAGGTCTTTTTTTTGTATGCAAACAGATGTTTATTTTTAAATTAGATTATTCTTTCATATGTAATATTCATTACAGTAAATCAAGTGTACATTCACAGGTTTTTCCTAAGATCCATGTTCTAATTACTTGACTTTAAGTTTTATCCAAATGAACAACTTACCTAAACTTTTTTTTTTTTTTTTTAATGGCTTTTGGCAGCTGAGGCCATACAGCCAGCTCAATGTGTTATATTAATCAGTTAAATCCAGTGTTTATGTAGTCTTCAAAGTGCAGACGCCACAGAATGGACAGGACACACACACACAACACTTAACATCCATGCCCGCGGCCGGATTCGAACCGGCGACCTTCGGCACGTGGAGCTAGCACTCTAGCCCCTACGCTACCGAGGCCGGCTACCTAAACTTATTAAAAAAATTTACTTAAACTTTACCAAGTACGAACAAAATTGTCCCCTACACGACCCAATACGATGCGAATGCGATGCTTCATGCTAGTTTGTATTGTATCAAAAGTAATGAGTAATGAAACGATACGAAAGTAATGAGTAACGAAGTTATCACGTACGCGACGCGACTCGATGCGATGCATCATATTAGTATTTTATTGTATCTAAAGTAATGAGTAATGATTCTAAAGTAACGGGTACTGATTGGTTTAATAACCAATACATGTGGGTACAGAATTTCTCGTTAATGTTACAGCTCTATCCATCATTCCTGACTCATATAATGTGATACACAGTTTTGCTCTTGGATCATCAAATTCTCTTAATCACTACTGAAACTAAGGAAAAAGGAAAACACTTGTAGGTGTGATAAGTGAAAAACATAAGAGATAAACAAAAACATGTGCAATATTTCAATTTAAAACCTTATTCATGAGCCATTTGGCTCAGGAATTGCGCACAACATGAATAAGGTTTTAAACTGAAATATAGTATATATTTTTGTTCGTTTTGTATGCTTTTCACTTGTTGAAGCCTTCAACTTTGGTTGGTGATGGGTTGTCTTCCCTATCCTTTTTATTATTTAATTACTACTGCAGTAGAACTAATATCATGTGATCTCAAATTTATACATAACATGGACTAACAGTGTGAAAAATGACTTATTTGTCGTACTCCACACCTCTATACTTTTGAAAGCATCCAATGTTTGTGTTTTGTTTTTAAGTTTCCAAGAAATTACTTACAACACTTTTCTAATAAAGTTATAACCAGTGCCCCACACTTACAATACAGATATTTTAAAAATTAAATATTCTTTAAATCAATAAACATTGCACCTTAATCTTTGTCCTTTTTATTCTGTTCAATGACAGGTTGGAAAACAGGTATCTCCAGAGATGGCAATTCAGGTTCAGCATGTCAGTGATGTGCTGGAAGAACCACACACATTTCCTTGCAATCCAGAAGGAGAAACTGAAATAAATCTATATTTGGATTTGAAAACTTATCCAACAAAACCCGATGGTATAGATGAAATTGTATCAAATCCAGTTCTGTGTAAGTAATATCAATGATTTATAGTGCATGGATAAGGCTATTTAAAGTCTGATAGAATGTACTTAATACACAATTTTTTTTTACATTATTCAACACCTAAACAGTTTTTGACAATTCTGTTTGTTTGGAAAAAAATTAAATAAATTAATCTATAGGAAAAACAGCCACTAAAAAGCATATAGAGAACCATTACTTACTAAAGCTAAGTAGTTTATAATATATGAGTTTCTTGAGAACTGGAAAAAAAATTCTCAAGTCTAAACCACAACCTATTCATTTTCTGTACTACTTGTGGGTCCAGTATCTAAAATTTTCATCTGTAGGTTATCAACTCTATAGGTGATTGCTTTATATCTATTTACTGCATAAAAGTAAATAAAATGTTTAAATCTGGAATTACTATGTTTTTCACATGTTTTTACAGTTATAATTTTCCAGAAATCTTTGGAATATCTGTATGAATTCTGTTGATAAAATATTTTACATATTATGATACAATAATGAAGCTTAGTATATTGAAAGGTAATAATCATTTTTTTTTCATTCAGTTACTGTTTTGGATGTGTCTTCCAAGTCTCAAGGAGGAGGTGGAGCAAAAAAGGGAGGAAAGGAAGAAAAAGTAAACGTGTTTGGCAGATGCAATTTGGACCTTCTGCCTCTTATATTGGGTTAGAATCAATCTTTATTTCTCATACACAATTAATATTAAATATGCAGGTAATATCACTCAGATGAAATCTGATATTCAGTAGGGTTGACTGTGCAATAAATAGACGGCTGTGAAAAATTAGTCTGGAAAAACATTTAAGGTTTTATTCTGGGTTTTTTTCCCCCTCACAGGGAACAGGTAGGCATTTGAGATTTGACATAAGTATTGTGTCTTGATGTCAGCATGTTTTTATATTCATGTGGTAAAACATCTTTTATATAACTCTTGAGCTTTATATGAAATGTAATTAACTGATAAAATCAAAATTGTTGTTTCATGAACCATGTTTTCTTAACTAGTCATGTTTGTAGTTATTATAAAAGATCAGTAATATTATATTTATCAGTTAAATTGAATAACTACTCAAGGATTCTCTGACAACTGATTTGACCTGAGGACTATAAAGGATATGAAAGCTTCGGAAATTTGACTATAAATTTGAAAAAGACAGAACCGTCAAATAGTTGGTAGTGTAATAATAATCTAGCAACTTCGACACATTTTTGTTATATAGACAAATAATGGAGTGCTCTTGTGCAGATTGTAATAGAACAGGCATAATGCCTTTAGTGTAATTTATTTAATTTCACAGAACTAACAGTGTTAATATAAGCTCTCTGACGAGATGTAGTAGGAGTATCGCTGACACGAGTGATGGCGCATTAATTGTATTGAAGTATTAATCTGGATTAAAAATAACGTTATTATTTACTATTTTTCGTACCGTTAATTGCACAGAAACCTGCAATCTGAGATGAAGTGTCTGGAAACTTTCTTCAGTAGCGAGGAGCAAGTTTAACGATAAAATAAATAAGTTTCAAATGTGCACTGATTTCTTGTGTGTACAACTGCAATATTATACAGACAAGAAAATAAATTTTAAAATAGCGACATGGCGATACCGCGACAGGACAGTGTGTTTCGAAGTGGGATTTATTAAAAGCATAATTAACCACGGACACATACTGAAACAAAAGGTAGGAAAAGTGAATTACATAAAGTAACGATATTTAACAAGCGAGCAGCCATTACCACCGGAACGCGACAACCAAAGTCCTAGAAGCTAGCAGTTCTTCTCTTCAAAAGGAAAGTGCCAAATTTTTTATCTTTGTAAGAAACACAAACTGACATGAGAACATTTTCAAAAGAAAATTTGCATTGAGAAAAAAAAAATTAATTTTCATAAAGAAAAAAAAAATTAAATTATTTTCTTCACGAGTAAATGTCAGTTTGAGTTGATATTGAAAAAAAATTAGTTTCAACCTTCCTGGGGAATTTTATTAATTAATAGTTGTTACCTTGTTTGCATTTCATTGCATGCAATAGCGTACACCTTGTTTAACAATAACTGTGATTAGTGTTGGAGCAGAATTTATCTGTTTTCATTTTAATTTTTTTTTGTTTGCTTGCTGGTTCAGTGGATATTTTTTTCTTTGCAATCAAAATGTTGGGCGATTGTATTGAAAGTGTTGACAACATGGCTACAGAAATGAGTGAAATGGTGGAGGGGATGGCAGCAATAGAAAGTGAGTCCTTGAATGACTCAGGTCCTGAGTTGACAGATGGGTCAGTTCGTGCTATCTTGGTACAGTTGCAATCTTTTCAAAATAGTATGCAGTCAATGAATTACAACTTGAGGGCTGATTTAAAATCAGTAGAAATTAATTTGAAATCAGTAGAAAGTAATTTGAAATCAGTAGAAAGTAATTTGAAGGCTGAGCTTGGGGGTCGATTGCAATCACTTGAGAGTACAGTAGGGAATTTAAATACGTTGGCAGAAGACAATGTCCGACAATTAGGGAATGTCCAATTAGAATTAAGACAACATAAGGTTGATTGTAAGGAACAAGCTGAACGGCTAGCGGAACGGCTAACTAGGTTAGAGCATAGTGTGAGTAGGGAGACAATACTGTTACGACAGGATAACGAAGTACTCAATAAACAGATAGTTGTCGTGGAAGAAACCAATGCCAGTCTTGGGAGGCGGTTGGAGGCGGTAGAAGATCACTGTGTCCTTTTGGGAAAACACATCAAAGAAGGTGAAGAAAAGGTAAGCAGTTTGGTGACAAATGTCGAGTTGATTTCACAAGATGTGGGTAAGTTCCAATTATCCACAGCAGCGTTGATAGAAGATGTTACAAGAGTGAAAGTCCCGGCAGTAGTAAGGGAGGGGGCATCCAAAGTCAGGGGCTTGCTTCATTCGACTTCAACAGCAGCGTGGGTCGAGGAGAAAATTGATTGGGAATGTTTCTATGATTATGGTCATATACACCCCGTTGAATTCATTCGGAACTTTGAGGACTTTGCACCTTTCTCCGTTGCTTCTGAAAAACAGCGGATCGAGATGGTTCGTAGGCACTTGGCCGGAGGAGCGAGGCGATGGGCCAACTGGTTTGCTGGCAATTGTAATACATTTAATGAATTTAAGAGGGAGTTTCTACAACATTATTGGTTGGTGGATAGGCAGATCGCTGTACGTAGAGAATTGTTAATGGGAGAACCTTACATGGCTGCTAAGGGGGCGCAGAAAGACGTTTTCATGATGTGTGTGGACTCGTGCAAATACCTAGATAGTATTGTTAGCGAAGAGGAGTTGGTAAACACTGTTGCCGCTCGTTTGCCTCAACAGACCCAAGTGATTTTTGCGAGTCATAGAATTCGTTCAGTAGCAGAAGCTGTAGACATGTTGACTAGACTAGACATCCAAGAAAAGAATACTCATGGAATTAGGAACTGAAATAGAATAAAATTGTCGACATCACACTTGCATTCGAGGCAGGAAGGTGATAGATGGGAAATAATAGGAATGGAAAGCAGAAGTTTGGGAGAAACTTCGACAGTGGCGGAGCTGTCAATCATTTAATGACCCGAGTGGCCCGCTTAGATCACCGTCTACTACCGGCCAAGAAAGGCCGTTAAACTAATGTCTGCCGCTGTTTTGGCCTCGGCAGGGGCAGGCGAAACGCGAAGGCCAATTTTGAGAGGAGATATTGAGAAATAAATCCAAAACGGAAATGAAGAGGGAAACGATATCAAGGAGGTGGTCAAAATGGATGGATGGCGGAATACCGAACAAGCAGCATACCATAAGGTAGTCGAATATGTCATGGAAGTGGGTGAATCATTGCCTGAAGATACAATAATGACTTTTGAGGTAGAGTGTGCCCTCGATAAAAGTAGTGGAGAAGTTACCGTGGGCGATATAATGATGACTTTGGGAGAAGAAGATGGAGAAGATAACTGGTCAAAGATAGGAGAGGATGAAGAGTACAACCCCATCAATAACGTTAGGTGTATAGGGGATGAGTCGGTGATTACAAACCAAGGAGAAGTAGTGAGAAGTGGACAGGCAGGTCTTAATGCTATCTTTCATGATGACACGAGAGAGGCGTTGTTGGAAGAAAATGGGAGACTGAAGAGAAGAGAATTTTATTCACCAAGAGTATCGGTGATTTTGGGTGAGAGTGGTGTCGAAGCACTTTTAGACTCGGGAGCAGAAATAAGCTGTATCTCGGAGGTCCTGTATAGAAGTCTAATGAAATTGCCGAAGGTGGGAGTCTGGTCAGTGAGTGGAATGACCATTACCGCAGCCACTGGACAAAAGGTCACCAGAGTTAAAGCGGTTCTCCAGATGGACGGCAAGATTGGAGGAAAGAGAGTTGAAATCACGCCGTATGTGGTACCAAACTTGAATGTAGGATTAATTCTGGGAGCAGACTGGTTGAAGTTGGTGGGAGCGATCATAAACTGGGTGGAGGATACACTGGAATTCACGGGTATGGATGGACGGACCAAAGTCGACTTGAAGAAAATGGGAATGAGTGAAGTGGTAGGGCAGAAGGAGATCAGAGTGATATCGTGGGGAGACGCAAGAACTGTACGTCATCACAAGGAATGCCATGTAGCCTTGGTGGGGATGACTAGTGGGAGTGAGAACTACACCGGGAATCAGGCGCGACCAACAGTGAGTGTGGAAGAAGAGGAGAAAGTCAGTGTTGAGGATGTTGTAGAAGAATTCTCGGATGTGTTTTCTGATATCCCTGGAAGGATCATAGGATATGAATGTGAGTTGAAAGTCAAGGAAGAGGAACCATTTGCCGCCAAATCGTATAATGTTCCTATAGCACTGAGGGCTAAGGTTCAGCAAGAATTAGATAAAATGGAAGCCCATGGGATAATCGAGAGATCTAGCAGTGAATATATAAATCCTTTACTAGTGGTTAAGAAAGCAGATCAATCAGTGAGATTGGTGTTAGATGCACGAGCACTTAATAAGATTCTGATTGCGGAAAGGACCACCCGTTACCGGTAGATGAGGTACTTAGAAGATTCAAGGATGTCAAGTACCTCTCGTCACTGGATCTAACTAGTTCTACTGGCAAGTTAGTCTCGAGAAACGATCGAGGAAGTATACGGCTTTCAGATTCGAAGGTAAATGTTATCAATTTTGTCTCTTGCCATTCGGCCTCAACAACTCTGTAGCGACGTTCATCCGAGGCGCTGGACCAAGTGTTAGGGAGAAGCCTTAGAGATCAAATTCTCATGTATGTGGACGATATGGTTATCACTTCAAGGACATTAGAAGAACATAGGCAAATTTTGAGGGAAGTTTTCCTAGCTCTTCAAAAGGTGGAATGACACTGAGGAAGAAGAAGTGTGTCTTTTTGAAGAAGCAGTTGACCTTCTTGGGACACCTTGTAACACCTGAGGGCATTAGGGTGGAGCCATCAAAGTTAGAGGCTATTGAGAAATTCCCAAAACCTCGGGACAAAATTCAACTGAAGAGTTTTCTGGGCCTATGCGGATACTACCGCATATTTGTAGAAGGAAATGCCCTTAATTGCGAAAATTTGAGTAATTTAATGAAGAAGAAATCGTGGGATTGGACATAGCTTGTGAGGAGGAATTTCAGAGGATTAAATCCGCATTGACGAAGAACATTACATTGTCACACCCAGATTGGGAAAAAGACGTGTGGTCTTGCTACGGACAGTTCACAATACGGACTGGGAGCAGAGATATTCCAAGAAATAAAAGTGGATGGGAAAATGGGAGCACCGTACAATTGCGTTTGCGAGTCGTATGTTGGGTCGACATGAGAGGCGGTATTCCGTCAGTGAGAAGGAGTGTTTAGCGATTGTATGGAGCTTCCAAAAGTTCGGCACATTTTTTTAGGAAGAAAGACGATAGCATACACCGATCATAAGCCTTGTCATTTCTCCTGACCTGTCGGTTAGTACATGGAAGACTAATGCAATGGACATTATTGATGCAAGAATTTGAATCTCGAGATCAAATACCGGCCAGGAAAGGACAACGAGTTGGCAGACTGTTTGTCAAGATTACCGATGGGACTTGAACAGGAGACTGGATCGATTGAAGCCGAGGATAGGGCGTTTGTGAATTTCCTGCGCAGTGTTCCCCAAGAAGAGGAAGTAGTATTATGTCTGAAGAACATGGTGTAACGTGTACTCGACGCTATTCGTGTTTGTATAGTTAAAAGTTCGTTGAAGCAATTGAGCAGCTACACTTCCTAACACGATTTTTCTTAAGCTTTCTTCCACCACTAATTACTCTTTTAATTAAAGGTTCGTTTTGCCGTGCGGTCGCCAGTCTTTCGGCTATGCTAATTGGTTAATTAAAGTCACAGAAGAAGAACACATATGCGTACTAGTTTTCGTAGATTTATTCCTCTGAGACTACACAGTCAACAAGCATGCCACCAGACAATAATACTAATGTTTCTTCGTCACCGAAGATAGCAGATTCAAGTACAGTCAAAAGATAAATAAGCAGTGAGCACAATTCTCGAAACTAATTAACAAACAATCGCCATAGTCCGATTCTGCAGTAGTTTACTAAACACAGTTTATATTGAATCAGGTCACTCGGAAGAACCTTCATAGTCCAACATATACTTTAGCACACATCCCACAGTGTTCTTTAGTACGGAACACACGCCAAGCGGCCGTACGATGTATTCACGGGATAAACACACTGCCGTAAACCTTCCGCTCCCGCCGGCTGTTCCGTACGTTACCACTGACAATCACTGACTCCCGCGCCGCGCTCGCCCACCGCCAAAGACCTTACATACCTCTCAGATTACACTATCCACTCCAAATATAACCGTAACGTTCATGGTTACGTTACACCCCCACCGTTACAATGTGGCAAAAGTCGGCATTGACAAAGCACCGACTTTTGTCATCACAAACCACACTTGTTCACATATACATAGAAACATGTTACAAAAAAATACAAGATTAAATGTTTACCAAACATAAAGGGAAGTCTGGGTGGCTGCTTGCTTATCCTTAAACTAACATAATTACATACACATTAAGAATAACACACACAGTCTGAAACTGCATGAAACAAATCATCAAACCTTTCAATGTCCATATGTCCTTGCTTAGATCCATGACATATAACCAAGAAATTACAAATTGAGTTACAATATATTTTGACAACAATTTTTTCCTCTCTTTTTTCTGATGTATGACACATGCACTGAATCGTGCCTTGTTTACTTCGACAGTGCACTGACAGTGTGCCCTGCTCAGGCAGGTGCCTCATTCACTGACTGTTGTACACCAACACTGATCACTCCACACGCGGAAAGACGCAAACTGACATTACGCTGCGCCACACTTAAATCATCTTAACACTTTAATGAAAGGGAAAACCGCACTTCTAAGTACATTGTCCAGCCTCGGGGCTAAAATTACTGGGAAACACAAACCAGCAAGAATGCCTTCCGCAACTGTGTATTAATACTACGTGGGTCACCAATCTGTACCCAACTACCAAAAGTCCTTACCCCACTAACTTATTGACACAGCCTCTTACACATTCTAATTGCGACTGCGATTGATTGTTACAAGAAACTACTGAAAACTTACTTAAATCATGGCAACACTTAAAGCTTGGAGGTGCGGTAGATGCGACAGTGCTGTGAGGTGGGCCCCTCTATCCGGTGCCTGCACCAAAACAAACCGTGTGCGGGTCGCTAATCTGCGCACAACCTCAAAAGACATTTGATACAACAACTGTACAATACCATAGAAGAAATAATTGTGATGACCAAACAACCTGAAAACCTAAACCTACCATAACGCTAAGGCATTTATGCATGGATGTTTCCATCATGCGCAGTGAGGCAACTGAAGACTGTACCTCACCCCTCTCACCTAATGTACCTACTTCTTTTTCTTTACAATATTCCTTCCTTCACCAAACAGCATTAAACCCCGCTTCTTCTTACGCTTCTTCCAACTCTCTTCTCTTCCTCCTCCTTTCTTCTTATTTACATTCTTTGCTTCATCATATAACCGTAACTTCTTCCTGTGCCTCTTCCAACTTTCTTCTCTCAGAAATACCATTCTTCTGGCTTTACATAGTATCCTCTATTCTGCCTAGTCTCTTTCTTCCCATTAATTACCTTCTGTTTTGTGTCTTTACATAATGGATAGTTCTCATTTACCATCATACAATGTTTACTTCGAGATTCCCTTCCGGCAAAGTTTCAGGCTTCACTGTTTCTGTCTCCTGAAGTGTTTCTTTCACCTCAAGGACTGCTTCTCGCTGTCTTCCATCTTCTTCTACTGACCTTATTTCTTCTTTTACTACAGTATCTTTCTTAACAATTTTGTCGTCAGTCACACAAGCCTTCTCCTGCTCATCTGGCTCACAAACATCATTTTTATTCACAGTTTCTCTTCCATTTGATCTATAAGTTAGTTCTGAAATTATCTTTGCCTTTTCTTGTCCGAACCACCTTATCTCCTTCCAACTTGACCACTCTTCTGACGAGTCATCACTCTCCTCCTCATGAATGCGCGCTTTAGCGATGAACAGTTTAGCATAATCTCCGACATTCGTCCAGATCACTCTTTCCTCTCCTTGATCGTTTGTAATTGGTTCATTAGAAATCTCATCTTCATCTCGCCCCTCGTATTGTCTTCTGGTTCTTCTTTTGATAGCCTCGTATCGTCTCCTGTCCCCGCTGAGGCTGAAGCAGTGACAGGCACTAGTTTACCTGTGGTGCACTCTCCACCACGGCCACCTGCACCTGATTTACTGACTCTCCTCGGGGCCAATCGTCTCCAGTTGGTCCATTATATTCACCTCTAAATCCTCCTCCCCCTGTTCCACGACCACGTCCAAATCCTCCTCTCTGCCCGCGGTTATTGTAGCCGCCTCGATTCCTGTTATCAAAATGATTGTAGCTCTCCTGCTGCTGATGTGAATTACTTCTGTCCCCTTCCGATTGCGATTTCTCCGCGTAATGTGTGGGTGTCCTCACCCCATATTCTTTTGCTCTTATACTTTTCTCTTGTTCGTCCAGCCGACCCAACATCTTTACCGCCTCGTCAATGGTACATATATTGTGACTGACAAATACAAGCTGTGTCGACTCGGGCAAACGCGCACTAATCATCCGCACATATTCCCCTTCACTAAATGGTGAACTTAAATGTTTACAAGAATTAACACACTTCAAGAAAAAATTTTGCTGAGTGCCACCACCCGGCGAGTATGGTTTTCCCATCATTAAATTCCGCCGAACAGCAATTTGCCGGTCGATGGACCAGAAATGTTCCAAAAAAGCTGACTTAAACTCCTCAAACGTCTCGCAATTATCTGCAGCCCGTTCTCCCCACATTCGGGCATTCCCCTTGATATGTTTACTGAACATTTCTATCTTCTTTCTTTCTACGGCCCTACAGAACGGCCCAAAATTTTCAAACTTCTTCACAAAATCAACTGGGTGTATCCCCCCATTATCACAAAAGTCCTCCCAGTCCACTTTCTCTTCTACCATGCACGCAGTGAGCGCATTCACATTTGGCAAGATTTGACATTTGACAACCTCTTCTCGCACAACTTGTGGAACTCGTAACTTTAGACTTTTTTCAATTTGCTTCTCTTGTAACTGTAACTTTTCATTCACCCACACTGCAGTGGAAGCCTTAACCTTTTCCACCTGACACGACAATTTCTCTACGCCGACTGTTAAATGGTCAACTTCTTCTTTTACTCCGTGTATTTTTCGGTAAGGGTTTCTCCTAAAGTCTCCACCTTCGACAATCTTTCATCATGGTTATCTTCTATAAGCTCGACTGTTTTCTTTAGGGATTCCATATTTTGGTGCAAAACACTAGTTACTTGTTCGCAGTCTGAACGATACTGAGTCAATTTACCCGATATTTCAGCAGTTTGTTGCTACAAAGTTCCCTATACTGGGTCAATTCTTCTCTAAACCGCCCTAGTCGCGATTCAAAAGCATCCCGAAGACATTCGATACTCTCCTTATTTTCATTTAATTTAGATTCAAGCAAAATACTATTTTCATTTAATTTGGATGCAAGTGATTCATTTAATCTGGATTCAAGTGAAATACTATTTTCATTTAATTTGGATTCAAGTGAAATACTATTTTCATTTAATTTGGATGCAAGTGATTCATTTAATCTGGATTCAAGTGAAATACTATTTTCATTTAATTTAGCTTCAAGAAGGGACTGAATTGACATGACAAATTGTCCCTGGAAAGCACAAAACATTTCCGACATGGACGCCTCATTACTTTCCCTAACCACTTCTCTTACTTGTCAACTTCTGATTCACTAGCAAAACTCGTCATCGACACAGTAAGGGAGGACTGATTAATGTCTACACTGGGTGCGTCACCAAGGGACTCACCTCCCAGCACCACTCCTCTCCATTCACACCACCCTCTAGCTCAGATGCCATATTACGAAATTATTTCACACAACAAATTCAATCTTCCGTTGTAGAAAAGACAAGAAGTAACCAACGCCGTCAATCCAGCAAACAGAATACACCAGTATACATTAGCACAGAAAAAAGGTAAAATTCTGTTTCCAAATCTTTTAACTTAACTATCAAACAAGATATACACCATGTCATAAAATACACTTTCAATTGAATACATACACTACTATCAATGACCAAAAAAATTACGGAAACTCTAAAATAATTTTTTTTTTTTTTTTTTCCTTGAAAAATAATTTGCTAAGCAAATCTAACAGTTGTCCGGCTTTCAACTTTAATAAGTTAACGAAAGAAAAGGTAAAAAAGACCTCTGTTACTCAATATGCAAAAATAATAATTAATTTTTTTTCTTAAAAAAATCGCGAATTATTCGTGCCGGTTTGTGCTTTTACAAAGACTGAAAAATAAATCTTGCACTTCTTTGGAAAATCAACAAAAAAATCTACAAATTAATTCGTTAACAGAAACTGACATAACTTGACCCAAATCAGAATAAATTATGCTTGCATGCATAAAATTTGCAATCCGCATAGTCAGTAGCTCATTTGAAGATTCATTAATGCAAAGAAATAATTACTACCGCGGAAATGTGATTCCAATCGAAACAGTATATTTTTTTTTTTTTTAAATTATTATTTTAATGTCAGTTTGTGTCTTTCTTTAATTAAAAAAATTGTTCGCACTTTCCTTTCGAAGAATCTCAGTTGCTGACCGCGCTGCCGTCGACCGCAATGACGCCGCGCCGCTTCTGCGTGCCCGCGTTGTTCCGCTGTCGCGTCTCCCCGGTGTCGAGTTGTTGCTCTGGCGAGGCTTCCCGTCAGACTGCGTTGTCGGTTCCGATCGTGAAAGCTCGGGTCCTCTCGTTTATTACATTGTTGTGCACTCGCCGCCTCGAAGTAGCCGTACCATCGCCGATTGTTGTCTTCCCGCTCTACTCACTGCTTATTATTTCCAGCACTTTTTTTTTTTTTAATCACTGTCCGTCCTTAACAATTTTAACTGCAACTTGTCCTGTCACGTTGAGCCATGTAACGTGTACTCACGCTATTCGTGTTTGTATAGTTAAAAGTTCGTTGAAGCAATTGAGCAGCTACACTTCCTAACACGATTTTTCTTAAGCTTTCTTCCACCACTAATTACTCTTTTAATTAAAGGTTCGTTTTGCCGTGCGGTCGCCAGTCTTTCGGCTATGCTAATTGTTAATTAAAGTCACAGAAGAAGTAAACATATGCGTACTAGTTTTCGTAGATTTATTCCTCTGAGACTACACAGTCAACAAGCATGCCACCAGACAATAATACTAATGTTTCTTCGTCACCGAAGATAGCAGATTCAAGTACAGTCAAAATAAATAAGCAGTGAGCACAATTCTCGAAACTAATTAACAAACAATCGCCATAGTCCGATTCTGCAGTAGTTTACTAAACACAGTTTATATTGAATCAGGTCACTCGGAAGAACCTTCATAGTCCAACATATACTTTAGCACACATCCCACAGTGTTCTTTAGTACGGAACACACGCCAAGCGGCCGTACGATGTATTCACGGGATAAACACACTGCCGTAAACCTTCCGCTCCCGCCGGCTGTTCCGTACGTTACCACTGACAATCACTTGACTCCCGACTCGGCGCTCGCCCACCGCCAAAGACCTTACATACCTCTCAGATTACACTATCCACTCCAAATATAACCGTAACGTTCATGGTTACGTTACAATGGCTACACTGCAGGATGAGGATGAAACCATCAGAATGATAAAGAGTAACTTAACTAATCCAGAACATAAAGAGAAATTGGAAAAATATTACTGCCTCCATAAATGGGTCATTTTTAGGCGTAATCCCCAGAAAGAAGACGAATGGAAGTTATGATTGCCGGAGGCTTGTGTCGAACTGTTCATAACCAACATCATACTAGCTATGGACATTATGGCCCTAGCAAATGCTGTCGAATCTTGCAAGAGGGCTGTTACTTTAATAATATGGCCAGGAGAGTTACTAAACTTGTCTACCTGTGACCTTTGTCAAAGAGTCAAAATAGATAATGTCGCTCGGATGGGGGAAATGAAGAACATATTACCCGATGACGTCAGGGAATTAGTAGCGGTCGATGTGTTTGGGCCACTCCCCATGTCAGAGGTGGTGTAACTCAGATATTGGTTGTCATGGACGCCTTTTCCAAGTACTTAAAACTATACCCAGTCAAAAAAGCTTCAGCTAAAGTGTTAGCTAAAAAGATTATAGAGGAGTATATACCACAAGCGGGTAAACCAAAGAAGGTACTGTCTGACAATGCTCCCCAGTTTAGTAGCCCGAAATGGACAGAGCGGCTCATGAATGCGGGTATCGAGGTGTTAAAACATCATATTATCACCCTCAGGGAATATTGTGGAACGAGCCATGCGAGAGATTGGTTGTTGGTTCAGAAAATATTGTCATGATCAACATAAGAGCTGGGCGATGCAGATAGAGAAAGCGGAAGATGTTTTGAATTGCGCACCGCATGACACCACTGGTCTAGTTCCATATGAACTAATGTTCCAGAAACCACCCCCACGTATAATCAATCAATTTGTCGAGTTTCCAGTGGTAAAAGTGGACTACTCTAAACGTATCGAATTAGCAAAAGAAACCCTCCGTCGGAAGGCAGAGAAGAGAAAAGGGAGACATGATAAGAAAGGAAAAAGGTGTCGTACAGTAAGGGAGACTTGGTCTTGTTACAGACACACTTTAAATCGTCGAGTGACAAAGGGGAAATTAAGAAATTCAAATTTTTGTATGAGGGCCCATTCAGGGTTGTGGGTAGCCCGAGGGAAGACTCATTTTACGCTAGAGTACCCGAATGATGGAAGGTTAAGAGGAGTTTTCAATGTTGTTCTCTAAAACCTTATAAGAGTGTCGAATTGAATGGGAGTGCGGGGTCAAGCACTGATTGAAAGTGCATTTGTATGCAGACAAATCCTCCACGTTTCTCACTTTTCTGAGGCCATTAGAGTCCAAAAGGAGGTATTTTTTTAACTTACGATTCGACATAGGCAAAGATAATAGGACCAATTGGAAGAAAATAATAACAATAACTCATGTCATGTTGTTTCGTAAGTGAAGTGTTAACCGTTGTAGCCCTGTGGCAAGGTGTGCATTTGGGTTTTGGGGGACAATGAAAAAAAAAAAAAAAAGACTATGAAGATCAATATCAACCTTTGTTCAAAGAGTTGTATTTGATTGTCTTCTTCTTTGTTTTTTGTTTTAATGTTCCATTATTTCTTTCTCCATTTGCATGTGACTTCAAGGTTTGTGCAATAATGTTAAAAAATGTTATTATTAACGTAAGAGTAGTCGAGCGGCTGCCAGACAAAACTTTTGTATTTCATAAGTCATTTAATAATGTCTTATATGTATAATCATGTCAATCTTAGTTTACGGGTTACCTGGCGACGGAAGTCGGGGCTTTGTCAATGCCAACTTCCGCCTGGTTCCATCGGTGGGAGTGTAATAGAACAGGCATACTGCTCTTTTAGTGTAATTTATTTAATTTCACAGAACTAACAGTGTTAATATAAGCTCTCTGACGAGGCATAGGAGGAGTATCGCTGACAGAGTGATGGCGCATGAATTGTATTGAAGTATTAATCTGGATTAAAAATAACGTTATTATTTACGATTTTTTCCTACCTTTAATTGGACAGAAACCTGCAATCTGAGGAGACGAAGTGTTTGAAAACTTGCTTCTGTAGTGAGGAGCAAGTTTAACGATAAAATAAATAATTTTCAATGAGCACGGATTTCTTGTGTGTACAACTGCAATATTATACAGACAAGAAAATAAATTTAAAATAGCTACAAGCTCTAATTGTTTTATGATACCTGCAGTATCTATTCATTATGATTCCATCACCAACTCGACACGACTTGGGAAACGGGAATGCTAATCCTTATTTTCACCAGTAAATGAATTTTTGAATTCATTATTTAGTACGTTAGCTTTATCACGGCTTTTATTAACCTCAGAAACTTCATGAATTAGTGCTAGAATATTGTTGTTGATACAACTGACTTTTCGCACATACGGCCAAAATTTCTTTGGGTTTTCTGTGAGATGCTTAGACAGAGAGCTGAAATGAAAATCGTTGAAGGCCTCACAC